>JAJIYU010000160.1:0-68630 GCA_030144865.1 Tinospora cordifolia | reverse complement strand
GAATAACATTAAATATTATTATGCTATCTTTGAGGATAAGTGATATAAGTTTATATTTTTCTTCAAGAATGTTAAAATTGGTTAGATTTGCAAATATTAAATTTTTATCGAATCTTTACAAAGTAAAGTTACAAAATGGAATATATTTTCACTTATGATGATATTATGATATAATAATGATCCATGAAGTGAACATTGGTTGTAAATTCTTTACATCACTATGAGATTTTGGTGACCTATGAAACAAGTCATGACGTATATGGTTGAGATTTAAAATCCAACATATTTGAAGATCTTGTGAATTATCTTCCGCTAAATATTGTATTACAACATTATATGAAGATAGTACAATATACATTGTCCAATCAAAGTATGGATATGTAAGTGGATGACAGAGCCAAACATGTTTTCATAAAAAATTTCTCATGACACATCAGCTTCAGAAGAATGATGGAATTTATATTCAACAAATAAGATCAAGTGAAAATCTTGAAGACTTGCTCGTAAAAGTTCTACCAAGCACATGATTTGGATGTGCTGACTCAAGATATTTCAAGTAAGATGACAAACGAAAGTCTACACATGTCATCATGAAGGGGAGAATAAAAAGGAGTTATTGATTAGTGCATTGTACTCTTTTTTCCTTAGCTAAGGTTTTATCCCACTGAGTTTTCCTTACAAGGTTTTTAATGAGGCAGTCCTAAAAATAGTATAAACTCCAAAAGAATATGTACTCTTTTTCCTTCTAGATTTTTTTTCCACCGGGTTTTATCTAGTAAGGTTTTAATGAGGCATATTCTTATATAAAATGCATTCAAAAGGAGGAGTGTTATAAATAATGATTTTGAATGCCTTTGTAACCACTATCATTTAGTATTTTGTAACCCTTTTTGTATTTAGAATTTTGTAACCCCTAAATCTCATTATGTCCAAGTTTAAATATTGTAATTATGATTTGTGTAACCTCTCATTCCTAAAATCTATATAAAGGGGTGCTTACATTGTAAAATTGTACCAAGGTTAAACTTCAACCTATTCTTAAGAGAATGAAAAGCTCTCTCCCCTATTTCTATTCTCTCTAGTTCTCTTCTTATTTTATTGATCTTCTAGTAGTTTTTCTTTTATTTTATAACAAATCTCATATTTATCAGTCAAAACTTTTTCTTTCTCTTTTTTTATTTTTTATTTTTTATTTTTATTTTTTATTTATTTTGTGTGTGTGTGTGTTTATTGGATGCTAGCTTTTAAGCCAAATTAATTTACATTTTAATTTCAGAATTTTAAATCAATGTAAATTGCGGTAAACAGATTTTGCTTGATACTACTAATATGCTTAATTTACTTTATTTTCATTATTAAGTTCGTGATTTGGAGTTATTATATTTCTTTTGGATTAAATCTTAATTTTTGAATGATAATAAGTTTGTTTTATCTCTGCTTTTGTTATTTTAAAAATATGCCTTCAGTTTGTAATTTTGTAATTAAGGTAAGTTTGATTCAGGACGAGTTAATTGATGAGTTTTAAGGAATACACAACCCAAACAGATTAGTTAGAGATTTTAAAGCTCAATTCAACCAGAATGATCTATTTAATCCAACTCAAACTAACTCATTGACTTGGTTAGGCGATGAACACCCACCGAAAACTCCACTTACATAGGGGCTTACTGCTTGCAAAGCAAAGAAAAAACATGAAATAAAAATAAAGAAAAGAAATCCTTTGCACACTTTTTGTTATGCCATATTTTCTTTGAGAGTTAATATTTTACAAATACATAAAATTGTTTTCAAGTGAAGACGAAATTCAGAAATGAAAAGTAAATTATAACCTACTATTCAAACATTGATGGTAAAACTACAAGCATGTAATCACCGAGTAATAAGCATACATACATACATATATATATATATATACACACACTGATATACATCCCACTTCAGTTCCCACATTTATCAGAATATATTAATTTAGAGAAACGAGGTTGGGTTTTATAACTGAACTTGGGGGGTGAACAGATAATAGTAGGCTGTGCTTCATCTCCCAGGTAGTTAACAAGGCAAAGATATCTGCTGCAAGCGCACAATACCGGCAGCTCCGCCATAGCAAAGCCATCTCTCACTACCTTTGTTCATGTTCCATCTCACTCTGTGCATTGCTACAATCTTGGGAGGAAAAACTTCTGATTTGGAAGTCCTTGTTTCCGCTTTCCCATTCTTCTCCTCCCTCTCTGTATTCCCCATCTCTTCTCCGGGAGAGCATTCTACTTCTGGATCAGCCACTCTCTTCTTGTTCGGTTTTAGCCCCGTGCTTTTGTTTTTACAAGCAGCAGCAGTAGTGTCCTCAGTACTGGCTACCAAAGATAGATCATCCCCATCACATGCAGCTGACAAAAAAAAAAAAAAAATGACAACAATAGAAGTTAGATTACAACTTGTGTGGCCTATTGATACTCGTTAACAAGGGAAGAATCATTAAGCTTACCAAGGGCTTGGTAGTTTGGTGCTTTGCTGTTTCCTCTTTTCACCTGGTTCACTGGAAAGGGAATGTTTGGCAATGGAGTGTTCACAACAAGACATGTCTCCTCTTCAGTTAGTGACCCGCATAGGAAATGTGGAGCTCGATTCCGTGGTCTATCTTTATCTACTGCTTTGGTTGTGAGCTAATTGTAATGATAATGATAAAGGTTTCAAATAAGAAGGTTAGAAGCAGCCGTAAATTTAGGTAACTCTGAAAGGAGGGTTATTTTATTCAAATAGAACACAAGAGTGAAAGATGTTATTTAACACCTATGTTTAGCTATTACTACATACGATGATAAATCTCGCATGTTCACTCATTCACAGAAATCAAAGAGAAGGCTAATCTAGCAGCTCATTTCAATTAAGAATCCCAGGATGCAAAAGAAAGGGAAGCTGAATCGCCTCTGTTAAAATTAAAGGGGAAGGAACCACAAAACTTCTAGCAACAAAGCAGAAATATCAGAAATAAAGGTTCAGATATTCATCTCAATTCATGGTAATCAATTTGTGTGCGTCTCCATTGTTTAATCACAAAAAACTGAAGATATGGGAACGCAGTATAAGGCACATCGAGTATTTGCCATTGAACCACGTGCAGAAATTCAGAAATAGGAAGCTTATTGCAGAGGATTATCTCCTTACCATAAATATCGTAAATCAATAATTCACAGAAAACAAAATCAGGTTATTCAACTTAGAAGTGATCAAATGGACGGCCAGATCTGCTTTTCAAATACCTTTCTTCTAGTAGGATATGAACAGTGTACATAACCTCTTTTAAGGGGAAAAAAAAATTAAACATAATGAATTAATACTCACACCCAAAAGAACAGTTTGAGTTGAAATTTCTAAATGATAAATTTAGCATTATTAGAACCATAAATCAAAAATGCAGAAAATTGAACAAACCTGAAAGTGGAAGGCCAAGCCATCCGCACAACAGTATGCAACAAGACCTGAAAATTTAGAAAAGAATGTCACAAAATTCTAACTCATTCAACTGCGTTGTGTCCTATAACTAAAATTTTTAAGACAGTAACCAAGCCTAAACTAAGAAACCTAAAATCAATTACAAAATTGAACCTGGACTACACTTCTAAAATTAAAATATCAATGGGATGATAATAAATTAAGACAAAATCCTCGTTAATCAAGGTTGAAATCAGCAAGTTGATATAATTTCAAAGATGAGAGAAGCAGCAGGGAATCAAGCAGAATACACTGATGCAAAGATTCTAATGTTCTCTATTAAACTCCAATAAAATCAGCCAATGTTTTCACTCATCAACCATATTCTTAGGAGTCTTGGTCCTCCAAATGCTGCAATAGACAGTAGCATGAGGGAGTACCTGTTAGTTTAGATGCTTGAACACTCCAGATGGGAAAGGAAGAGCAAAAATAGCTAAACAGCCCTTGTTGCAGTGTCCCAACAAAAGGTTTTCCCGTCACAGGAACATCATATGCAGCCTTCAACAAGCTAAGGATCTTTAGTGTACCATCATCAAGGGATAGAATGACACATCTATGGAGGTAAGTAACAAATGGATTAGTACATCTAGTGATTGTTTGGCAATAATAGATGCCTGCTTAAGCACCTCTATTTCATTTGCAGAAAGAAACAACACCTTGGATCAGACAGCCAATCCAGACTATATACAACCTGGCGCAGAGAATTGAGGTTCCACAGAGGACGGTATGGATCACTGCAGTGGGAAAACAATTAGCTTTTAATCCAGAACTGCACCCCTACTCTTCCTCTTCCACACACACCAAAACAATAAATAAATAAATAAAGAAAAAGCCAGAAAGAAAAGCTAGAGTGGTGTAATAAAATCATAAGAAACATGAAAAATGCAAACTAAATCAATTTCCCCAGACTGATTGAAAAAGACAACCCATACAAATGTCAAATCTAACCACCAGCAGTTTATTTGTTCATCTAACTGCTCTTCTCAATTTATCAAGCCAACTGATTTTCCAGAGTGGTAAGCTTAACATTAACTCGACTAGTGACAGTTGGAGCTGCTATGCTTGACTGATATACCATAGCCAGCATGCTATTGGCGTGATAATGAACCCACCTGATTCCTTACAGAGTAAAACTTTCTGCAAATATTTCTTGTGCATCTGAGTTTAATGGTGGGTACATATTCTATATTTTTAACAAATATGATTCATTTAAAATGAGTTACGCTGGATGAAGAGGAATGTTGGTTTCTTGACAAAAATGCAATGAAAATAGTTGCATGTACAAAGGATTCATCTAACATTGGATTATAATGTAACACAAAAAAGTTATAGTTACCGAATGTCCCAAAATCTCAGGCCTCCATGTCCACCAGTTGCAATTAAATTTGCACTCTCTTCACCACTGAAATAAAATAAGTTTTTGTTTTAGATACTTAAAGTATGAAGACAAAGAAAAGGAAAGAGTCCTGGGTGGTTACTAAATCCTTATTTCATAATCCATACCTGAATTACATAAAACATGAACATATTTGGTTGATCAAATTGTAAAACATTTTTTCAAGATTTACTTAGAAATGATCAATTTTTTGATGAGTATAAGAATCATTTTTCTGATTTTTTTTACTTAAGTCTTAAATCTATTTTTGTATCACAAACCAAACACAACCTAAGTTTCTCAAACCTAATTTTGATACGATAGTCAACAATTTATGATTCTCTCGCAGAAAGACTTGCGTATAAGTTGCAACTTTGAGAACCTCTAAATCTCAAACTGGAATGTTCCCAAAGGAGAGGGAAAGGGAAAAAAAATGGTAGCAGAAGCAAAAGACAGGCTGTAAGCTGCAACTTGTAACAACAAAGTAATCATTTGTTAAAGGAACCCAGTACGTGAAGGGCACGCGTTATATGTCGAGGCACAGGAAGTAAATATCAAGCAATAATAAATAACAAAAGAAAATAAGACTATTTTCCTCCAGTAGAAAATAATTAATCAGAAAAGCTTCAGATTGACATGAAATTCTATAACGAATAGATCACCTATTATCCAGCATTTGCATTTTCACCAACTGTTATTATGTTCACTAATTGTTGCATGATATGCTCAGAAGATCACATGCTTGACATTATTGAATACATTAACATATTACAGGTACTGGACATAAGAAAATGTTTTGTTATGAGAAAAAAAAAATACTTAAAATGGAAATAATTCAACATAACTTTCTTTTGGGGCCCAAGCAAGAGCTCTTATAGGAAGAGTATCCGCACTGAAGCATAGCAATGGTCTTGTATCTGCAAATAGGCAGAAAACAATGAGTTCATTTTTTTGTTTTCTTATCCACGCCCCTTACAACATTTGACATTTTACAAAGAACAGTAGAGCATTACTTCAAGTAACTTAATGAGATTCAATATATATATATGTCCCTGGAAGAACTCAGCTTTCTTCCCCCAAGTCATACAAATAATAAAGATAGAAGGACAACTGAAGACAAAGCCAACTCAGGGAAATACCTTGAGGGGAAGCACTTGAAAGGAACTTCCAAAGGGCAACCTGAATGAAGCATAGCAGACCAGCTTTAATCCCCATATTTGTAAGACTTGAGAGTATATGCAAATAAGATCAAAGATCCTTTTCTTTTATGTTTTTTCCTCTCTTCTCTTTTTCTTAGATAAGATGGGCGAATAATAAACAGTAAATCTGTTCTACAAAATTTGTTTCAATGTGGAAATAATGTCATAAAAAATCAAGGAAAATTTTAGAGCAACATATCATTCTGCAAAGCAGCTTTGACAAGACAATGACAAAAGTTTGTGATTTGGAATGTTGAGCTTAGCAAAGATTTTCTTTAAAAGATACGACACATACTGTGAAAGATTCCTACACCAGGCTGCTCTTATTTTACAGGATGCTAAATAATTTGTAAAACAATAAAAAAAAAGAAAAAGAAAAAGAGAGAGAGAGAGAGAGAGAGAGAGAGATGAGACATGGTGAAGGTGCTACCGTTCCATCATGGCATCCAACTAGTATTAGATCATTAGGAAATGTAGGTGACCACTCCACAGTAAGAGGCATGCTGCATAGAAAAGCAGCAATTAATCTAGAAACAAGAAATTAAAAAAAAAAAAAAAAAAAAAAAAAAAAAAAAAACTGATAAAACTCAATTCAACTTCCCTAATTATTTGCTAAATTATATGAGTTTGGGTAGATGAATCCAATATTGGGATATCTCATCCCCTTTCATCTTATTAGTGATAATATATCTTACTTTGTCTTTCACAAAAACACGAAAAAAAAAAAAAAAAAAAAAAAACCCAAAGAAAACTAATGTGCTTTGGTAGATGAATCCAGTATCTGGACTCCACTCTATCAAGGATTAAGTCGACATTCAAATTACAAAAATTTTAATCTCTAGGGGTTATCTTCATCCATTTATTTAGGCCCACTACTTCCTCTACGTCTATATTTACCGTTGAGTGCTAATAGGTTGCATTCCTTCTAGAGCCTTTTTGCTGTTTCTTAATTTTTTATGGAACTCTTCCTAAAGCCTAATTAGTACATTTGAAGGCCTACATCTTATGTATCCAAATCATTTACTTTTCTCTCATTCAATCCCCAATTTGTGCTACTCTTACCATGTTCCAGAAATGTTCATTATACTCATTTATGATTTTATCTTTGAAAGTATGGCCACATATCCATTTCAGCATTCACAATTTTGTTATACTTAGTTTATTAACATGTTTAGTTTTTTAGTCTTACTCAATCCAGCATCATTCCCATCCCCAAATGTAGATCCTCTATGCACCATTTCATATCCAACTCTATCTTTCCTTAAATGTAAATTAAAATCTCCTCCAATGTATATCTTTTCTCCTTGAGGTGTCTGCTGAAGTAATTTGTCCCATACCTCCCCCAAAATTGTACGTAGGTTGTTGATCTAATCTTATTTGGGGTGCATATACATTGACTGCATTGATTATGTTATACTCTACTATGAGTTGTATTAACACAATTCTAAAATGTCTCATCAATGACATGCTTCCTTTTCCATTTTACACAATCAAAAATAAAATGTCAAACATAGCTATATATATATATATATATATATATACCTGTATGTATGTATGTATGTATGTATACACACACACACACACACATATAAGGGACCAATAAATAAATAAATAAATTTTTAGGAACCTTTTAAATAAATATTTTATATGCCAATTAGGTCTCACATAGCCTACATAAGGTGTAACACCTATCACCGACCTTCTTTGCCCTAACGCCACTAATGTTACCCAATATAATACAATTTATATCATGTCCTCTCTATTCTTTCAGATTTGTCATCAACCCATTTGTCTCTCTTATGCATGTTATGTTTACTTTTTCTCCTAATCAGGGTCTACAATCTCCATTCCTAAACAAAAAAGAATGATATAAACAAAGTAATCATACAGATACAATTGATTGATGTTGCTCTCCTAGAGAGAGAGGGAGGATATGACATAGTCATTCAAATCACCTCTGCCTATCTCCACACTTCAACTTTGAGCACTTGAATACTGGCTCCAGTTTCACAAAGCGGGGATCGACACCATCTTTCTGACAAGAAGAATACAAAACCTTGATTGCACTTGGAGAAGGAACATCCCATCTACATTTGGAAGAAGAAACACAAACTCAGTTCAAGATGGTGCCCATAGAACCATGAAAACCAGCACCTCACATAGAAGATCTTACAACTGAACAATCACTAGAGGTCAGAATGCGTAAGACAAATGCAGGCAAAAAGGTTAATTGACTCGAGATTTACCCACATGATCTGTACAAATGGATCAAATTAGCCTTGAGGTTTCATAGTATGATTATTTGTCATGTGCACCCTCCCAAGTGGTGCCTTACCAATTGAATGAATAAAATCAATTATGACAGAATGCAGGACCTGGAAATCATCATAGTTTTCAATATCCATCTACACTGTAACCTTTGCTACTCTTTTTTTTTTTTTTTAAATCTTTTGGAAAAAGACTTTGCTACTCTTGAATCTCAGTGAAAAAGGAAAAGAAAGAACAAGGCAAATTAATAGAAAATCAAAGAAAATGAATGCAATACTTGGCAAATGTAGTAAGTTGTTACTTAAGATCTTGGTGTTGAATTTTTCAAGCATTAAGCTCATACTTCACCTATATATGTGGAAATTGGTCAACTAGCAAGAAACCAGAGACCAAATCTAATGATTGGAACTCATTCTATTCTATATATATTTCCTCTCTATGCCTTTACCCTCTTGTTTCTTCTTTCTTATTTGCTCTCATATTACCTAGAACAAAAACAAAGAAAATAAACAAGACAAATAAAGGAGTGTAGCATACACTTCCAAAGAGCCATTCCCTAGCAAAACTGCAAGGTACCCCATGCGATGCTTGTATTCAGAACCACTGATGCTAAGGGGTTGCCATTTCACATCCCATGCAACTTTTCCATTATGGGCCAAGCATAATACAACTCTAGGCAAAGCAACATCCATTGGCAGATGAGAGTTTCTAGAGCCAATATCCAAGGACAAATTACTCCCTGTTTTCTCACTGGATTTCTCGATATCCTGCACACAGCTTGTACATGTTTGCAAGGCTGCAGTTGAAGATTCCTCACCCCTGTTTTCAGATATCAAATATGAAGATTTATCATCATTATTACCCTTTAAAGTTTCCTCATCATTTATGTTACTTTGATGTGTAGGTGTGACAAGAGCTATACATGTTTGTATCGCATTAAAGTTATTTTCTTTAATTCTTGTCCCTAGCCCATCTGAATCACAACCTCTCGGCACAGCTTGATCTTCCATATTCCCCCCGGCTGCTACAGTTGTAGCATGAAACTCAGATGATTCTTCCACAGCATGTATAGAATCAAACTGGTCCTTTCTGCCTACATTATCTAAAGATTCTTTCACATCCTTTTTCTTTTTTGGTCTCCCTCTTCGCCTTTTTGGTAACTCATTGCTACAATTTTCTTCATTTTCTGATCCTAACCCATCTTTGCCAGGGCATCTTAGCACAGCATGATCTTCCATATTCATACGTGCCACAATAGGCGTAAGAAACTGCTGCGGTTCTTCCACAGCATGTGCTAGATCTAACTGGTAGGTTTTGCCGAAATTATCAGAAGATTCTTTCAAGGCATTATTCTTCTTTGGCCTTCTTCCCCTTTTAGGTAGCTCATTATTGCAGTTTTCTTTTGTTTTTGTCGCTAACCTGTCTTTGTCACAGCCTCTTAATACAGCTTGATCTTCCATATTCCCAGCTGCCATAATAGTAGGAAGAAAGTTTGGTGATTCTTCGACTGCAAGTACTGGATCAAACTTGCCTAAATTATCTGTACATTCTTCCGTAACCTTCTTCTTTTTGGGTCTTCCTCTCCCTCTTTTTTTTGTCAGTGATGAATCCACTTTCCCTGTATTTAATGGAGCCCCAACTGCACGAATAAACTCATTTTCTTGGTCCACATCATCTACTTTCTCCACGGCTTTTTCCTTTCTTGGTCTCCCTCTAGCCTTTTTTAATGGAGGCAACAGCTTCTTCTCATCTACATTACCTAATTCAGCACCAAGTTCTTGAACAACATGGTCGCAACCTTCAGAAGCACCTGCAGATCTGTTCGCTGCTATGCTCTTTCTAGGACCCCCTTTTTGCTTCTTCAATGACTGAGGTTCTTCACCTTTCACACTGACATTTAAAAGGCACCATATTTGAACAATACCTCTTCCGGTCAAAGGAGCACCTATCTTGTGATAAGATGATTCTGGAGGATGTGCTGCAACTGCAAGATACTGAGAAGTAAAAAATTCAAGAAGAAGACGATCAGAAGCACAGTTTTAGGTACCCCAATTTTCAGAACTGTCAATGCGAAATACCTGAAAGTAGACATCACATGCAGCAAAGAGCAACAAACATTTGAATACTACAAATAAGATTAAAATTCAAGGCTACTAGCACAAAAATCTCTCAAAAATACACATGATCATGTATTCAAGATTTGTTGGAGCATTTAGCCAAATTGTTTTAGAGGATATAAACATAAAAATGCAGCCTAATGCATAAAGCTCCCTCCTGTCTGGGTCCTATAGAAGGCCAAACTGCTTTTGGGTCTATTATATGCAATCTTACCCTGAATAGAGTTTACAAATAATATTTCACATGATTATGCTGTTTATAAAAGCATCTAATACACCTATAAACACGATTCAAGTGGCGCAAAATGTGGAAGCTAGATGCACCAAATACAAGAAGAAATATTAACTCTTGTTTGATGATTAAAAGTATTCTAAAATTGTCTTGCTTGTATATTCTCCAATAAAAAAATGTACTCTTACGTTAAAAAAAAAAATGCATTCTTACGACACTAATTTTTTATTTCTATTGTCCCTTTCCTTTTCATCTTTTGTTGAATTTTGCTTTGCCAATTTTTGGCCTTATTTTACTTGTACACATTCGTATTGCAAGTTTGCAACAATAGACACAAAAAAAAAAAAAAGTTCTAAACCATAAAACAAGGAAAAACTTTCGATTGACGTTCTAGTTGAATTATTTTCATCATTTGGGTCTTCTAAGCAACAATAGCAATAGATTGTCTCCGTCATCCAGGGATTGGGAGCAGCAATAGCAATACATCTTCTTCATCATCTAGGTCTTCTACACAATAGCAGTCTTACAACTTGATTATCTTCATCTTCTTATGAGCAACAACACTTTAAAAATCGCAACCTGTGAAAGTTGAACAACTCAACTTTGTATCATGTTGCTCCTAGTGATTGTGACTCATTGGAGGCTGCATCATCCAGGCTAAAATCTGAATTATTTTTTAATGAAATTTCTTCAATTCTTGATTCTCATAAAATGTCATCCACAACATCAAGATGAAATCAAAACTGTGTGATTCAATGGTTGCAAATAAAAACAACCCATCGAAAGTTGCACAATTCAACCTTGAGTCATGCAACTTTTCACAAGTCACATGGCACAAGTAATTGCAACCAACATTGAGATTTTTTTGGAGAAGAGGAAGTTGATGAAGAAAAAAGAAAAATGAAAAAAGCCAACAAGGAAGATGAAGAAGGCAAAGAAAACGAAAATGAAGAAGAAGCCGATTTTTCAAAATGTTGTTGTTGATAATGCTTAGAAGAAGAAGATGCAGAAAACATAATAAGTTCTAACTATATTGTTGCTCAGAAAATCCAAATGATGGAGGTCATCTAACAATGTAGCTGCTAGGAAGACAGACGATGACATAAACCTAAAATACCTGAAAGATGAAAACGATTTAACTAGCATAATAAACCTCTTTTTTTTTTTTTTTTTTTTTTTTTTTTTTGCGTGTGTGTGGTCTATTGCTGCAAACTTGGAATATAGTTAACAACTGACCACTCGACCATTGAGCTATTGAGGAACAAAAGAAAATTAGATCTCGCAGAGTTCAATTCCTATTTGCAACCCATGACGCCTATGAGCCTAGCTCTGAATAAGTGAAATAAAGGCCAATGATAAAAAAAAGGAAAAAAAAAATTAAAAATAAACTAAGGTCAACTAAAGATGAAAAAAAAGACTAACATAGAATTTTTTAAAAAAAGACAAATAGAAATGTCTTAAGAATTTTTTTTTTTTTTTTTTGGATAAAGACAATTTTAGAATAGCTTTGAATCATAAAAACATGCATGTACGGGTACTATATATATAAGACAATTTTAGAATAACTTTGAATCATAAAAACATGCATGTATGGGTAATACATATAGTATTTGAAAAATAAAATAAAATCTACCTATTTACAATTCAATTTATGATTCGATTTAAATCTTATCCTCAATGATTTTACCATTCAATTTCGATTTAACAACTTTGCTCATCAAATTAATAGCTCAATCACTTGCAAAGCTTTAAACATTCTTGATATTCTTTTACACAATTCCTTTTTGTTTCTTTTATTCCACAACTCATCATGCATCCATTCAATCGATACATTTTCATTGGACTAATTTTGTTAAAAGTCCATAAGAGAATTTATTTCCACCAATTATTGAAAGTTTTTATATTCTTGCGCATTTATAATCTTTTCTACATTATGTTCATTTTATAGTTTTTAAAATAAGTTTTTCAACTCCCATTTAAACTCTAATTCTTTCACTAAAATTGATAGTCCCTTTTACTACACTTAATTTAAAACATTCATTAACAACTTTAAGATCTTTACTAAACCATAATGTTTTTTCTTCCTTTGACCTAAGTTTGAACACGAGAATATTGTAGGCATAGATAGACCCATTGTGGAAATTTGACTAGAATTTTGGAATTACAATACACAATATTCATGATCAACTAAATATGTTCAGAACGTAAACAACAATACTAACTTGTAATTAATTGGGATATCTGTTGCCTGCATAGACCATCAAGGTTTGACCAAATGGTCTAAGTCATAATCCATTAAATGGGACATAGTAGTGCTAAAGAACAACTCAGACCTAGTGGACACATTGAAATTACCTCGCATTTGACGTCAACATCAGAACTCTGATGAACAGCAGGACACCAATCCAATGCCCAAACCGGCCCACCAACATATAGTACAAAGTCTTCATTGAAAGATCTGAAGAGTGTGACCAGAACTGTAAGAACCCGAAAGATTAAACATGCATAGAAGTACAGTAGACAGTTGAGCCTGATATAACAGCTATCGTTTCACAGCTTGAAAATTACAAAGGTAAACTTTTACTTATGAATACAGATGCGCAGTACATATAGAAATGAAAGAATCTACCAACACGTAGACCGTGGGTGGCTAAGTTAATTAAACAAAAATAATGGAGATAAATGGATCATTACAATTGATCAAATGAAAATTAATAATTATGCAAGTTGCATGTGTTTTGCATTTCTATTGCTAAGTCTACAAGATTAAATGCTCTAATATATAAAGGCAAATGCAGAAGTAAGAAAAAGAGATAAATTAATAAAGTTATCAATGAAATTTGCAGCTCTTCACATTTAGAATTGCACTGTCAGCATGATGATCTTGAAGTTTTGCTCATAACAAAAGATAATTTATGCAATGGTGCTCCATCAATGTGAAGTTGAAGCCTTCAATCTGTTAATTGGACGACACTCATTTGCCATCACAACTGTACCCAATACACGTGGCTATTGCCATTTTCAGGAGCAAAGAAAATAAGTTCACACTGACCACTTATTTTCCACATGGGAGATGAATCAATCAACATCCTGTAAAGCACATAAGACATTATATTCAGAGATTGAATCAATGCATGGGATCGATTACATGAGATTGTTCCCTCCATTTTTCCATATAAAAGTTTAAGTATTGACAATTTTATTATAAGTTTTTATACATCTCCTAATTGTCTCTATCCATGCTATTTTAGGCCTCCCTCTATCTCTATGACTATCATTAATTGTGAATGAGTCACTCTTCCTAACTAGCACATTAGATGCTCTTTTGTCAGAGTCCAAACAATCTCAATCAATTCTCTCCCCCTAATTACTAGACCGACCTGCTGTAATTATTTCATAAACACCTAGCGAAGATATGGCAAACAAATAAAGTAGCTCTATGTTTAGATCTGACAATACCATACCATAATCAAAAGGTACAACGGCCCAAGCGACCAGACTTAAGCCAAATATATTGTTCCATAAAGTAGGTGAGCTCTAAATCCTATGGAAAAGTTAATCAGTTAATTCAACTACATATAGCTTTCCTCATACAATTAGCTTAGCTGAATAAAGGTTATAAAAAACTAAGAACAATAAGGATACCAAGATATTACATGACCAACTCCATGGGAGAAGAGAAGGAAAATTCTTCCTTATTCATTTTCTCAATGTAAGAGCACATATAAATAAATGCCCAAAGTCTATATTTCTCACATATTTAGAACAAGTTACAAATGGCACCTTCTTAAAATATTCTGCTTTCGCAATCCCACTAATAGATACATCCTCCACAACACTCCCTCAAGCTGATGAATAGCAGTTTACCATTCTCGACATGGACACACTTGTTTGAAATAAGGAATGGCTCATTTCTTCAGTGCACATATCAGCAAGTTGATTCTCGGCAAGATACATAACATGTACAAATCAGCCCACCACAAAGTTTCGCTTTAATGACATCTCTATCAATTACTATATGTTTTGCTTGATCATGTTGACTAGGTTATGGGCATTTTTTATGGTAGACTTGTCGTCACAACAGAGTCACATAGGATTGTCCCAATTTATCTTTAAATATTCCAAAATTATTTACAACCATGATAGCTCACAAATTTCTTGTGTTGCTCACAATTATCTTCAACACTAGAGTTTGCCATCATATCATGCTTTTCAACTTCGTCATGTCACCAAGTTCCTGCCAAGCATAATATCCTGCAGTTGGATCTTCTATCAACTATTGAATTAGCGTAGTTTACATCTGTATATTAACTAAGACACCTAGACCTGGAGTCTCTTTGAGACATTGTAAAATACAAAAAGTTACTTGCAAACGGATGTCTTTAGGATTCTTCATGAACTAAGTCACTACACTCATTGCCCATGAAATATCTGGTCTAGTGTGAGAAAGATACATGATTCTTGCTATAAGCCTTTGGTACATCACCTTATCCATAATAGATGATTCTGCTTCTCTGAGCTTGTAATTCAAATTGATGGGTGTGGTTACTAGTTTGCAAGCTAACTTCCAAGTTTCTTTAAGTTTGTCATGTATTTCTATTAAGAAACAAAGATTCCCTAAAAATGTGTCACTTCAATTCCTAGAAAGAATTTTAATCTCCCTAGATCCTTGATCTTGAATTCGTAAATCAAACATTGTTTTAGGCCCTGAATCTCCTATGCATCATTTCCAGTCATAATGATGTCAACTATATACACAAAAAGCATTGCAAGTTCTCTTGAAGCTGAATATTTAGTGAATGAAGTATGATCTCCTTGGCTCTATTTATATCTCATCTCTTTTATTACTCTAGTTGCAACCAAACCATGCTTTTGAAGATTGTTTAAGTCCATACAAGGCTTTTTTTTTTCCTTAATTTGCATTCTTTACTAGTGGTTAAGTATCTCTTTTAGGCTCTTCATGAAGAAAGATTTTTCACATCAAATTGTTGTGTCAATCATAGGTGGCAGCCAAAGAGAATAGTACTTGAACAATTTTCATTTGGCAACCAATGCGAATGTCTGCAAGTAATCCACATCATATGCCTCAGTATACCCTTTCGCTACTAACCTTGCTTTACAGTGTAAACCCATTTGCATCCCACAGGCTTCTTTTCGGCTAGCAACTCTAGTTAACTCCCATATTGCATTTTTTCCAAGGCGTCCATTTCTTCATCCATAGCTTATTTCCAATTTTCGTCAGATAAAGCTTTGAATACTAATGCAAAAGTCTGAATATTGTTCAAATGGTTGAGAAAACTCTAATTGGTTTGAGAAAACTTCTCTGCAATATGCAATAAGCAAGGTAAAAAACATAAATTACACCTTAAATCATGGGTAAGCTTGTGTACGAAGACAAGATTAGTGGAGAGCTTTGATAAATGAAGGACACTGCTAATCGTAAATGTTGTTCGTACCTCCAAAATCTATAATCCAAGAGGTGACAATTAACATATTGAAGAATTTGAATCCAATAGAAATAGGAATATTACTAGAATAGGCCAATGAATTGGTAGTTGAGAGTTCCTCCAGAGTATCAAGTAGAGTTCTCAATCTCTCATTCGAATTGAATCCAACTAAATATTAAAGTAGGATACCATGTGCTAAAATTCACTGTACACTGGACTTCTTTCTTCTCTTTGACAATGAACACTTAAAAAGGAGTTTTTCTTGGTCCTATTTTTACAAATTTGTCCATCTCCTTGTTTGTCTTCGAATCTGTTTCAGAGAGGAAGATGGCACTAGTAAGAAGAAGATGGAAGATGAAGATGAAGATAGAAGAGACCAATGGCCATGATGAGCCGAGAAGGTTCAAACCATGGTGGGAAAATGTGGAAGAAGGTGAAAAATGAGATCACAAATATGGCGAAAGGAACAATGAACGTCAACAACAATGTTAGGAAATAGCAACAAGCAGCAAATGCAATGAGCAGTGAATGGGATCAACACAAGCAACGTGCATGAAGAAATGTTGGCAATGAAGGTCAGATGTTTTAATTTGGCAATGAAGGCCAGGTTGAAATAAGCTCGACAAAGAAAGTTGAATAATTTCCAGCGTTTAGAGTCTAAAGCTTTGATACCACGTTGTAAGAACAAGAATAATAAGAACACCAACATGTTACATCGTTCAGTTTTATGACCTACTCCAGTGCAGATTGAGTGGGAAAATTGTTTCCTACCCATTTTCTCATTCTGAGAGCACATTTAAATAAATGTCCAGAGCCTATAATCCTTAGAAATTCAGCACATGTTATAAATGGCAACTTCTTAGACTATTATTTATAATATTTTTCATTTGCAATCTGACTAATTGATTTGTAATCCCATTGATTAATGCTCTTCTCTGCAGCATACAGTTCTTCCATATGATAAGCATGGGATTCCAGCTAACATACTTTCCTGGTAATTCACTATTATCTTAACATATAATCAAATTTCTATCGCTACATGCTTGAGCTAAGCATGGATTTCTGCCAGAAGACTTGACATGAGAACTGGAAGGCTAATTGTAGACAAGTTAAATGATGAATTGACAAGGAACTGGTCAATAGATATCATCATGCAAATTGACGTTTAAGTATCCAATTCAAGCACCACTATTGCACTTCACAATACATTATACATCTACTGAAGCTGAACCATTTAAAATAGAGTGAAGCAGCATACTCTTTCAAACCTTGAGAATATTTTAGCAAATTGCTCAGCCTGCTTTCAACCAAATTTTGGTCATGTTGCAGCTATCTGAAAAAGCCAAAGAAGTCTATCATATTAAAAAGAATTTGTGGATCTAAGGATCTTGGTTTCATCTTGATTAAACTATTCTTGAAACATACCCAAACTGTTTTATTAGTAATTAAAAACTTAATAGTCGGTTAGCAAGGCATCCATTATCTTAAGGAGTTAAAAAATAATTCATAAATTGTTAGAAATTGTTTACAGAATTTTAGCTGAAATAATGGAAACTAATGAGCAGTAGACTTTTGATTTACTTAGGTTGAATTCATTAACAATGCGAAAAAGGATGTTCTGATTATCCATATAATCAATGTACTCTTAGAGGAAATTCATAGTTGTGATTGTTCATAGTTGAATAAGAAACATAGACATCAAATTAATTAACATTGTAGAATAGGATGTTTCGATTATCCAAGTTTATTAATTAACCAATGCACTCTTAAAGGAAAAGCCATTGTTGTGACTGTTCACAGTAGAATCAAAATGTAGTCCAACAATAAATTGCAAAGCATAAGGATAAAATAAATATTTTTCAAGTGTATAGCACGTGTGCATATAGTATAATAAAATAGGTTTTTCAGTTATCCATATGAATTTATTAGTCAATGCACTCTTAGAGGAAAACCATAGCTGTGACAGTTCATAATTGAATAAAAAAAAATAGATATCCAACACTCATATTGTAAAACGTAAGAATAATTTTTTTTTTTCAGGTGTATAATACATGTGTGCATATAGTATACTACAATATAATACCATAGACTTGGTGTTCGAAGAAATCCTCCACTTCAATTGGTCTTTTCATGAAAAGTCGACATGAGATAAAAATCTAGTTTTTCACTAAGATTTCAATCAGTTGTTTCAAATGCATATGACATAGACCAATTTCATAACATTAAGGTTCATAATGAAGCTATACAACTTCAACTTACACCCTCATTTGTTGGTAACTCTCACTCAAGAAACCAAGAGGGCCCAAGGAACTAGCCAATTGAAGACAAAGGCACAGCTGCATAACCACTACCCTGCACTCCAACCCAAGCAGCAGGCAGCTCTATATGGCTTAGGTGGTACATTTAACTTTCTCTCTCTGATAGCAGAATAAGGCAGTTATGCTCACTCCCTCTCTCTGTTAGCAGAACAAGGCAGTCATACATAACCCATGCAGTCAGATAAGGCAGTATAATGAAGCAGTCATGTTCCCTCCCCTCTTGCTGGTAGAAGAATAAGACAGCTATATATAGCCCATGCAGCTTACTTGGATATTGACTGGCTACTTAAATACATTTTTTTGAAAAGTTACGTTATATGAAGACTAAGTGCAAATATCATTTTTTGTCATTTGCACCCAATTTTTCTTGAATATTTTAAGAATGTGCATATATTTGGGGATGCATGCGATACACGCATGTTCCAAAAACATCTACAAGAGATGGGGGCCACGGTAAAAAAAAATGGCATAGATACCTAGCATACACCGAGAATTTTTTTTCTTTCTCAAGAGAAGTTTACTGAAAAATATGCCTTTTCTATGAAAATAACAAATATGTGTTTTCTAATTAATTGCATGATATTGTAAGTTTTGGTCAGAGATGATATATATTAACATAAACTTATCAATTTAAATAAAAAAATAATCTAATTAAATATAATTATTAATTAATGAAAAATGAAATAATAATAAATATGAAAGGCATGCTCATCTTTTAGATATTAGTGATTTGCATATCTCAATTAAATTTCTCTTTTGTAACATCAACATTTATCTAAAAGGAATTTTAGCCCACTATAAATAAAATTGGCCATGCCATCAGGTGAAGAAAAATAAAAAAATAATGAAAATGAATTGTCCAATTTACTTGCACTTAATGATTAATCAGTTATAAGGGGTTGGCCTTAGGGCCTCTATTTGTAACTCATTGGCAACAATATAAAATATGTATTTTTTTTAATATATAAAAAATAAGGGCCTCATTTTATGCATTTCATCCCAGGCCTCCAAATGGTTAAGACAGATCCTGCTATTATAGTAGAATTCCAAACAACCAACAAACCTAGAATTGTTGACTTTATATGAAGCACATTTATATGGAAAGACAAATAAAAAATGGCAAAATATTTGCTGTATTGTTTAAAGTAATGAAGCTTTCTTTGGCACAATAACGAGAAACAGAGATCTCTAATCTTGCAATTTGATTTAAATCATACAGCTCATACTTTTCAAACTCACAATTTAGCCAATGCCCATTTTGCAATCTCAATTGCAAAAATTTGACTCTAAATAGGAAAGAGAATGATTAGTTTTCTACTCGATCTCATATTCAAATTTGACTCCACAACAGAGTGCCAAGCAAATATCACCATTGCTTTGGTGATTGAACTCTGTAAGTAATTTATATAATGAAAGCAAAACACTATGCAGAGCATTAATAGTAATTGTAAAATGCATCAAATATGGTGACCAAGCACAGTTTTCAGGTAGTACTGATTCCAAAGGTTGACTGCTGGGTCAGGTTATAAGAGACCACTAACATTTTTTCTTCTGTCATCCTATCTGCAATCTGTAATATCTGGGTCAGCTAAAATGACCTTGTTATAGTTTTACCTTGCCATATGATTCATGAACATAATATGTAAAGATTGCTTTCTGGCCCATAGAACCTACAAATACCTTTAAATTTATTCAGACCATTCAAACCCAGAAACTGTTGTCAAACCCTACCATAATTTATGTTCATCCTAAATTGTTTACGCTAACTGCTCAACTATAAATGATAAAACAAAGTATAATATATAATTGCTAAGCTATAACAACAGATGTACATTCTATGTTTATGGTTCTTTTTTCTTTTCTTTTCTTTTTTTCTTTTGTGCCAACATTTGGCATCAAATGAAGAACTAGGTCTATCCCAAGGAGATTTGATAACATAGACCCCAATCAGGTTTAGATGAGATGTTGCGATGGCTGAGATGTCCAAAGTTACTCATGCAAAATTCTAGCAAAGTTAAACATCTCACATCCTACTCCAACTGCATCAAGTTGGAAACAAAGGACCCTTCCAAATGGAACAATGTTCCAACAGATAAACCAGAGCTATTTCTCTGAGTTGTTCGGGAAGAAGGAAGAGCAATCATTTACAGAAATTCAAGAAAACAAAAAGCTCCATTGAGAGAATCTCAAACTTATGAGATTGAACATGACCAAATGCCAAATTACAGCTACTATGGTTAAAATTAACCTACAATTACCACAGATTCATAATTTAAAAAAGATGCATTATTAAACCAATAAATCTATATCAAATGAAACTACCTGGTAAGAATTTCTGTGTCATTTGGTAGGTTCGCCATCTGCAATAAAAAATATATATAATTGATAATCAATAAGATTAAATTGGATAAGAAATGTTACTCTCATCATGTACCTTTGGCACACTTGCAGCAGAGAACTGAGGCAAGTTGGGCCCATCAACTACAAGTTTTCCTTGTGGGCATCCAATGTCGGAAGCAAATTTAACGATTCTTGGCTTATAATAATATTGCTTCCATTCTCTGTTTAGTTCATAACTTCAATTCGTTACTCATTGAATAAAATTGACTCAAGATAGCTAGCAATATTTTATTGTACTAACGAGATTAAAGAAAAATAAATAAATCCAGAAAACATAAACTAGTTTTCACAATGGCTGTCAAAGTGAAGCAGGAATTCTAACTTAGCAACCTACAAGATTTTGAGAAGAATTGCTATTAAGAGAACACAATGCGATAAAAGTTCAAGCCTTGTTAAAGGAAAATAAATAAATCCATAAAACATAAGTTAGTTTTCACAATGGCTGTCAAAGTGAAGCAGGAATTGTAATTCAGCAACCTACAAGATTTTGAGAAAAATTGCCATTAGGAGACCGCAATACAATAAAAGTTAATGCCTTGTTATGGGCACATGCTTTGGCATGTTAGCATGCATCTGTGTTATACTTATTCCAGGGGCAAAGATCACCTACGCATGCATCCCTAGCTTTTTGACATGTATTAATTGTTAATTAGAAAGTTATTTATTTATTGGTTCCCAAATAGCTTTCTAATAATTACTTTAGGCTTCATCAATGAATCCTTTTTAATGCTTTGCTACATCAATGCAGCCTTTTTAATGCTTTCTTTCAATTTTTTGGTTCTTCCTTATCTCTTTTTTCACCCGATCCTCAATTTGAAAGTTCTTTTTCCATAGGATGCTTAAATATAAAAGTCTTAAGTCCTAACCAAGTAGAACTTGCAGTTTAATTCTAACCAAGGTGCTAAAACTCATGTTGATAATCATAATCTTTTCACTTAGTTTCAAATGACCAAATTACCTTTTTTTTAAAGAACAAAAGATTTTCCATGAGCCTGGGCCATTTTCCCTCCAAAAATTCCCCCATCAAAATTTTGTATATGCAATATTCTACTTATTATGCTTTTGATATTTTTAAATTTGGATTTTGGAAACCTTGACGTTTGTCTTCTTGTAAGTGATCATTAAGTATAGTAACTAGTTCATCTATCGTTTGTTTTTTAAAACTTTATAGACTAGCCTAATAACAGTCATATACAACTTTTGTTCCAACTTCAATGTCATCTATTAGTTATATGGCACTCCATAAGCATTTTTCCACTTAATTCGTCCCACTTTAACTTCATGGTTCACATCCTCACCTAATTTTTTTCTCCTATCAAATAATGGATTTAAAATAATTAAAATTTACACTCCTTGGAAGTTATTTTTAATAGCACTTAAATTCATGTGCACAGGCTAAGTTTTCAACTTCATGAACTGGTTAGTGGATACTATGTTATGGTTGAAGCTATCATCATTTTTCTAGGGTTTTATTAGTAGGTTGTTCTTGTAGCTTGTATAGATTTATATGAAAATAACCTTCGTTTTTCTGGGGTTTAATTAAAACTTTAGACATAGACACACACAAGATTAATTTAAATTTGCAAGTTGAAATCTCCCACTCTTCTCGTGACCTTTTCATACAAGAAGGGAAAATTGGTGGAGAAGAAAAGTTGGTTATGATATATATATATATATCATAACAAAAACCTAGAGGAAATACTTATCATGACAGAAATATATGATGCAAATGGAGAACAATAATATACAAGGCTTGAGTTTTGATATGATTCCACATAAAACTGGATTCGAAAATATAAAATTTTACGACTAGAAAGTAACTGATGGAATATTATTTTGATTATTACAATGAGACCCCCAAATAGAGTTCTAGGAACCAATAAAAGAATTACCTAAGGAAAGTGATTTTTGAGGACATTCTCTCCATTTCAACCGTATCAAAAGCTTCTTCTTCCTCTTCTGCTCTACAAAGCTTAGAAATCTGATCCATCACTCGAAAATGATTCTCGACAGAGTAATCAAACGCTGAAACTTTAACACCATCTGAAGTCTTTCCCAAGTTTATATTGAAACACTCATGACTTTCTCTTGTTGGTTCCCCCGCCAATCTCTTCCCACCCTTTTTACCATTCAATACTTCATCACGAAAATAATCTCCTCCCATCCCCTCTACTTCGCTGTTCTTTGTTCTCCTCCCAAAAGCAAATTTATATTCTAAAACCAAATTTGTTCTCCTCCCAAAAGCAAATGTATCTGGCAAATTTTAAGATCAGAACTAAGTAACAATTTCAGAAATAGAACGTTATCAAAAGGAAAGAAGAAGGAAAGCAAATAAAAAGGAAACCAAAATATCAAAAAGTAATGGTATGTTTGGTAGAAAATTTTATTTTTTTATCGGTGCACTGAGAAAAAAAATTTGGGGATAGAATGTATGGCCCACAAAATTTTTCAAAATTTTTTCGGGTTAGATGTCAACCCACAACCCAACGCAACCCTACCAAAACCGAGTTTGGGTTGGGCCAGTTTAATAATAAAAATTTGCCGTTAATATAATGTACAGTCAAAATAAGCATAATTCACTAAATCATAATCAAGTTTACATGATCTCAAACATAATGTCAACCTCAATTCATTCTTACATGAAATTTTACAATTACAAATTACATATTTACAAAAACACGTGGCACTACTACAAATTAAGAGGAAGAGAAGATGAAGCGGAGAAAAAGAGTAACACATTCACAGTCATGCCAACAAATTAAGGAGAAGAAGAAGCATGTCGGCCGCTGCAACAAGAAGAGAAGAAGAAGAAGAAGCATCCGCCGCCAAAACAAGAAGAGAAGAAGAAGCAGAGCCGAGGTGGCGCGTAGAACAAGAGAAGAAGAAGAAGGAGAGGAAGAAGAAGAAGAAGCATCCGCAACAAGAAGAGAAGAAGAAGCAGCAGAGTCGAGTAACCCGAATTGCCGCGCAGAACAAGAGGAGAAGAAGAAGAAGTAGAAGAAGAACAAACCTGCGAGGCTTCCAGTAGGGTTTAGGGCTGGAAGAAGGACTAAGCTGCTGTTGTGTGGCGAGTGCGACCTGTCATTAGGAACAAGGAGTTCTTCAACCGCAGAGATTAAGGATTAACTTGTGAATTGCCAATTGCTATTAGAAAATATAAATTAGAAGCAATGTTTTGTTTTTCGCTTTCAAAGTTCGGGTTACGTTTAAACGAACGAGTTGTGGGTCACAGCTCAACTTAAACCTTTAATAAAATAAAATGCAATACAAAAAGGCTCAGGTGAAAAAATAAGCTTTTTCATAAATAAATAAATAAAAGCAATTCTTTTAAATTAAAAATAGAAATGATTAAACAAAGTTAACCATTACACTAAAACCAAAACTGGTTTTAAAAGATAGCAATAGAAAAATAAAAGGATGAAAACTAGAAAAAAAAAGATTATCTTAAACAGAAAATTTGATTGAATAATTTAATTAAAATTGCAGTAAACCACAAAATGTAGAAATCTTTTATAACATATTTTGTCAAACAGATTGTCTTGAAAGTAAAAGTGTAAAGAGACAATTTCACATCATAAACATTAGGTTCAAGAAACAGGTATTATGGTAAAAATTCAAAATAATAACTAACCATAAAGACTAAAAATAACTCAACCCTGACAAAATTTGCCATCTCATAATCACTTCCAAATTTATCATTTTAATTAGAATTGAAATACTAGAAATTCTTAAAGAAGCAGATGAATTGAGGAGGGTGTGCATTCTCGTCTTCTTCCTCTTCTCTTTCTTCTAAATTCATCTAATCTAAAAATTAAATAAGTTGTACAATGTAGAATTTTTTTTTAAACAAAATAGAATAAATGAATATTTAAAACTAAAAAAGACCTAATAAGTAGGCTGTTAAAAAAACTAATGATAACCCGACTTAATCTCACCCAAATTAGTCAGGCTAAGTCGAAGGAGTTGCTTACATTCCTAGTGATTAATTCAAAAGTTGAAAGTAGTGTTTGGTAACACTTTTTACAACATCTTATTTTGATAAGTCTCATTCAAAAAAGAGTTTTTGAAAATTTAGAGTATTTGATCGCTTGCTTTTTTCTCTTATTTTTAAGGTCTTTCTAAGAAATAGAAGAAATGCCTTTTAAATAAAAAACAAGATTTTTTTTTTTACTTTTTTGAAATAAGAAGAGTGAAAAGAGGTTTCGATACTTTTCGAAATAAATATAAATTTTTTAAATTTGTCCAGAATAGCCTTGTCAAGCTATTTAAAATAATTAATTCAATCTAATTTCTATTTTAATCTAATTTTAACTAAAGAATTTTGATTGATATGCTCATCAAAATCAACCTATTTGTATTCATTAATCTTACAGTTAAAAATTTTATTTAGTTATTAACTAAAAATAAAAACTAATTAGTTCTCAACTTTTGATACTATTAAACTATTTAAAACTTTTTGAAATTCAATATTCTCAAAATAAGAATATTGAATTAAATAAATTCAAAATATTGATTTCAATAAGTAATAACGTAGAGAATATAATAAAATATTCATATTTACATCATTAATAAATTTATTATTGTGACGACCCATATTTTTTTGACATCGAATTAACGGATCCGACATATATGTATTCTATGTATAATCTAGAATTTTAATGAGAAAATACAAAAAATTTTCCAATTTTTTTCAATTTCGAATTAATTATTAAAGAAAATAGAAATAATAGGAGAAAATGCAATTTAAGGAGAAAACACATGAAACTATTAGAAAAATATGTTTTCTTGAGGAAAATAACCTTTATGATTGATTTATGATTTTTTTTGGAATAATCATGGAATTTTTAGAATGATAAATGGAGTTTTTGGAAGAAAAATATGATTTTTGGATAAATTATTCAACTTTTGGAGAAAATAATTAAATAAATGATAAAATAAGGTATAATAGTAGTATTTTGATGGAAAGCGATGAATTAATGAATTTTATAATTTAAAAAAATGCAAAATTTTGATATAAAATACATATATATAAGTATATGTATATAAGAATAAGGATAAACAAAAAAAAAATTCGGACCCTGGCACGCACGGGCAGAGGGCTGATCAAACCTAGGGCTCGACCCAGCGCGCGAGTGCGCGCGCGCCAACGGCCCATGCCCTGGCCGGCCCATGCGCCAATAAACAGTCCAGCCCCCCTTTTGTGTTGTCCTCTTGTGTGATTTTTCACCGAATTTTTGACGAATTTGGCTGATTTTTGGGTGATTTTCCAGCACAAAAACCATTGGAGCTCATGGTTTTGCCATCAACTCATGGCCTCCAGTGTGGCCAATGAATGTTGTCAACTGGGCATCCAACATGTGAGGTTGAGTGCCACCTAGGTAACCACATGTCACCCACATCTTTGCCAAGCAAGCACCCCCATGCAACAAAATGGCTTCTTTGAGCTCAAAGTCCAGAAATTTCAGATTTCTGTAGCAAACTTCCCTAACTTAGAACTTCTTCAATTCTAAACCAAATCTAGTAAACTATAGCTTGATTTGAAGCTTGTACCACCACCTACAAAGTTCCACAAGTGGTTTGCCTAGTCTTGGAACCGTCTGAAGCATAAATCAGTAAGAAGAGGTGTTGTCCGCACTATTCAAACCCAGAAAAAATTAGAAAATGTGTGCTGGAACCACCTTTGGAGCTTTGGACCTTGGTCATTTCTAGTTCTTTTTTGGAGGTAAAACTGTTCATTCTCCTCATTTTTCTATGTACTTTGACCTCCAAGAGTTAGAGGATGAAAAATAGGGCTTTGTACATGATTTTCGGAAGTTGATTACTTGCTCACTGTCAAAGTTGTGTAATAGAGATAGTTGTAGTAACCTTGAGAAAGCTCACTCTTGAACCACTCTAGGCACGTCCCTGAGGTAAAAATCCATCATTCTACTCCTTATCATAAGTATTCAAGTGTCCAAGTGGTAGGAACCAGAAACTGAAACGTCTAATATGTCTTATAAGCCACTATTGCTGATTGTTAGACTTACTGTTGCAACAGTGCCAACAAAAAGAGTTTGAGACTAGAATAAGAGCTATATTCGGGACACCTAAAGGCACCCTTTCGAGTTGAAACCAGAGGCATTGTAGACCCCATAGTAGAGGCTCCAGAAAGGTATAAAGACCTGAGCTTGAGCCCTTGTGGTTGGGTTTTGCTACACTTGCAAACATGCCATGATTGTAGGGTGCTAGAACAAATTTCTTGTGTTTTTTAGAATATAGCAGAATATGGATGGAATGATAGACATGTTTTTGATGTTGCATGTTACTGATTTGAAGTGTTTGTAATTAATGGACGTGTTATAACCTGTAAACTGCAACTAGACACAAGAAACAACCATAAAATTGTGATTTAATAAGGGAAAAGAACACTAGAAAGATAATAGAATCTATGAAATAGAGATTTCCTACAATCTGGCTAAAATTTCAGAGATAAAATTTACTGACCAAACCTAGGTAGATTGAGCTGAAATTTGGTGGAGAGATCCTTGGATATGTCTAGAAGTTGCCTACCAAATTTCAGGACATTCTGATGTGTGTAGGTAGGTCAATTAAGGCAAACAGTCACTGTCTGTCACAGGGTATATGAGATATGTGCAGTTTCTGTTATCATACTTAGAAATTGTGATTTAAAATTTTGGATCGAGGTCAATCAAATTGGCTTAGTAACTAAAGCAAGGTAAACGAACATAGGGGACTATTCTTGACTAGGTCAAGTAATTGATTAACCAATGGTGTAGAATTAGAGTGAGTCAAGTCACATGTTAATGTTAAGAAGTTACGTCAATTTCGCAGGACCAAGTGCTAGTGGGACATGATCGATTGCGAGAGGAACGTCGGGAGCAGAGCATCCCTGTGAGTAGTGTTTTCTAACTCATTTCTTAGAGCTTGTTATTCTGTGCATTATGAAAATGAGATTACATATTGTGATGGATCTGCATCCTTTTAAATGGGTT
Organism: Tinospora cordifolia; assembly: GCA_030144865.1. Lineage (NCBI taxonomy): Eukaryota > Viridiplantae > Streptophyta > Magnoliopsida > Ranunculales > Menispermaceae > Tinospora > Tinospora cordifolia. The sequence continues at coordinate 40,793 of JAJIYU010000160.1, read as the reverse complement.
TTAAATGAAAAGTGCACCAAATCTCGAGGTCCGAGAGTACAGGGTTAGGATGAGTTGTGTTGATCTTTCATACGACCCCGATAGGTGACCACCTAGCACAGTGTGCCCGCTGAAGGGGTTCTGTGGGCCTACGATGATAGCAACGACAATAAGACATAATCGGGCAACGACAATAAGTCCTAGTTGGTTGTTACGATGATGGCAACGATAATAAGACCTAATCGAAGTCGATATGATACACCTAACTTTCTACAACCTGCTCGAGTGATTTTTAGTCGCCTCGGAGAGCTTGCGAGCCTCGACAAGGTTTTCATTATTTAACTATTTTTGAATGAAGGTGCACGACTGCATTATGGATTTAAATTATATTTACTGTTGCATTCACTTGCATAATGTTATTGTTCATGCATTCATGGCATATGTTTTAATTGTAGAATACTTGTTTTAAGTTTGAATTAGACTGCATTACTCACTGAGCTGCCATGGACAATTAGGCTCACTACTATAATTTTTTAGGTTTTTAGCCGTGGATAAGGGCAAAGAAGTAGTCATCGCATAAAGTTGTATTCCCTTACTCCTTTTGGTAGGCTTTCTTGTATTTCCTTTTCTGTTGTTGTATTTTGAAGGTTAGAACCTATGTATAGGAGTGAGGAAAGGTTGACTATAATGGATAGTCATTCTCGTTGCTAAACATGTTAAAATGACTCATTTTTGATAAATATCAAGTTTTATTGGTGTTCGTGTGTTAAATTTTTTCTGCATCCCTTATGATTACTCTAAAAGTATGTGATGCGGTGTTGTATGTTGAGGCTTAACAGTATCTCAGTAAGCTCAGCTTGCAGGCGGGTTTGTTGAGAAACTGTGCCAGTCGGCTCGTCCTTCGTCCTAGGGAAGGGGTCCCGACAATTACGTAATATGATTAAATTTATAAATAATTTTTTTTATATAAAACCAATCATTTTTATTTACATGACCTAAATTACTCACATAATGAGAGAAAAATAAAAATTTGTTAAGCTTGCTTAATAAATACTCTATTTTTGAACGAGAACTTTTTATGTTATTATCATGAAACACGTTATAAAATATAAGCTCTTATTTAATTAGTTTTATTAGTAAAAATTTTTAACAAATAAACATTAAAAATTTAAGAAGTAGAGTTATCAAATAAACCCTTATAGTTAATTATTGCACTACTAGTTTAACGTCATGAACAATAAAATTAATTTTTTTAAAATAAATAAATAAATAAAGATTTAAGAGTATTATATTAAGAACAAAATCAACAAAAGTGTACTTAAAAGGAACAGGTAAATAACATTAATATTGGAAGCAAAACATACAAAGGGTTGCATAGCTCTTTGTTTTAAATGTTCAATAGTATCATGAAAGAAACAACTCATTTCAAAAACAAAATTAAAAAAAAATATATTATTATTATTATTACTATCATTATTATTATTTTATTTTTATTGTATAGGTTGACCTAATCAGAAGCTGTTAGTATTAAAATGAGGGGAAAAAAAAAAGCAAACAAAACAATAACAGTAAAAACTAGCTATTATTTAAAGAGTAAAAGAACCGTTAACATTTAATTAATGTTTATGGTATATTCACGTATATTAGAAATGATTATTGATTATTTTGTTTCCATATTTAAAGTAGTTCAAACGTGTAAAACAAGTGTTCATAATCTTTTGAAATAGTAAAATATATGAAAATCTGATCATAGGCAGTAATAAAGAAGAAATAAATTTTCATATGAGATATCGTCAATTCTAGGTCAACTCAAAATTATTTAAGGCCACGATCTATCGTTTATCTGCCACTTTCTCACATATTAAAGCAGCAGAAACAAAATAGGGAATTATGTAACAGTTTGTCAGTGAAAACTATATTTTCGTTTTAAAGTTATTTTAACTACAAAATGTAAATTATACAATTTATTCTCCCACAATCTGTATTTAATAGCTAAAGGTCTATGCCCGCAGCCAAATACTTATGAAAATAGTTATTTTAGCTAAAAATTTATTCTCCCACAATCTGTATTTAATAGCTAAAAGATATAAATGAAATCTCATGTCGTGTGCATATTTCGCTTTGGAAGTATTTTTTTTTGAGCTAAATGATATATTTTAGTAGCATATACAATTTTTATAGCTAAAAATTACATTTTAGCATCAAAAGTATTTTCACAGCTAAAAGATGCATTTAACTTCAAATAATAGTCTGCAGCTAATGTTTATATTTAAGAATAATATTATTTTTGTAACTAAATTTTATATTTAATTTTATAAATATTTATGTAACTAAAAGATACATTCAGCTAGAAATAAAAGTACAAAGCTAGAAAACATATTTGGCTACAAAAATAATTTTGTAGCAAAAATGTTTTTAGCTATTAATAATGTTCTATAGCCAATTTTAAATTTAATGTCAATATTATATTGTAGTTAAAATATATATTGAGCTTCGCAAATATTTTTGTGGATAGAGATATATATTTAGCTATAAATAAATATCTTGAGCCAAAATTTACATTTAGCTTCAAAGCATTTTCATATCTAGAAAATAAATATTGTAATATTGTCAGCACTTACCCGAGATAAGCATACCTTACGAGGGACATGGGCAGATCTCAAGAGGGACATGAGCATACCTCAAGGGGGATAAGCCTAATTCAAGGACGAGCAAACAAGGTGACGATGAGCATATTCGAAAAATATTTGCCACCAACTCAAATCTAGAAAGAATCATGTGAGCTTACTCTAAGGATGAGCTCACAAAGGAAAGCAAGATTTGAAAAACCGCCCTTCGTCACCTTGGACAAAATAGGGCAACATGCCGACATGAGCTCAGATAGGGCAAGCACACGATGATTGAAAGAAAGGCACAACTATTTGCTTATTGTTTTAGCTCGAGAATTGCAATTTCATCCTAAGGGCAAGCTAAGCTCACAATCAAACCAAATTGCAATCCTCTCTTAAGATTTAAGCCTATAAATTTTGGGTCCTATCGATATAAGCAAACATTGAGTTAGTGAAACTAGGCAGAAATCTTTGCAGACATGATTGAAGACATCATGGAGGTATTTATGGACGACTTCTCAGTGTTTGGAGAAACATTTGAACAATGCTTACATAATCTGGAAAGAGTCATTTCTCGTTGTGAAGAAGAGAACCTAGTTCTCGACTGGGAAAAATGTCATTTCATGGTTCGAGAAGGTATTGTTTTGGGCCATAAAGCTCCTGTTAATGGCCTGGAAGTGGACAAGGCAAAGATTCAAGCCATTGAAAAGCTGTTACCACCAACAACGGTGCGAGAGGTGCAGAGTTTCTTGGGCACACAGGTTTTTATCGCAGATTTATCAAGAACTTCTCTCAAATAACTCGGCCTCTATGTCATTTGCTTGAAAAGGAAGCTGAGTTTAATCTCACAACTGAGTGTGTTGAAGCCTTGAACACACTTAAAAGAGCCTTAACATCTACTCCTATTATGTCCACACTAGTTTGGGGGGAAACGTTCGAGATTATGTGTGATGCTAGTGACTATGCAGTCGGAGCTGTCCTAGGACAAAGACGTGATAGGATGCTTAGAGCTATATACTATGCAAGCAAAACATTGGATGATGCTCAAAAGAACTATACTACCATTGAAAAGGAGTTGCTGGCTGTTGTTTTTGCATGTGACAAGTTCAGGTCGTACATTGTGGGATCACATGTTAAAGTCTTCACAGATCACGTAGCTATTCGCCAGCTCTTTGCAAAGAAGGATGCAAAACCCAGATTAATAAGATAGATCTTACTGCTGTAAGAGTTTGATATAGAGATGATAAACAAAAGGGTACAGAGAATGTTGTAGTAGACCGCTTGTCTCGTTTATCCAATGAGGCAAATCCAGATCCAAGGAGCATAGTAGAGGTTTTCCTTGATGAACATCTCTTGACAGTTAGTGACAGCACACTGTGGTATGCAGATTTTGCTAATTACAAAGCAACGAGAGTCACTCCACTAGATTTATCTCAAGGCTGCTTGAAGCGTTTCATATATGAAAACAAGTTCTATCTTTGAGGTGATCCTTTTCTTTACCGAAGATGTGCCGACAAAGTGATACGTCGATGCATTCCTGATTCTGAAATTAACAAGATCCTTCGTGATTGCCATGTTTTACCTTATAGTGGTCATTACAACCATCAACGTACATCAAGGCATGTTCTTGAGAGTGGATTTTATTGGCCAAGCATGTTAAAAAATGCCTATCAATTTGTGAATACATGTGAGATATGTTAGAAACAAGGAAACATCTCTAGAAAGAATGAGATGCCTCTCATTTCATTTGTATAAGTTGAATTATTTGATGTTTGGGGCATTGACTTTATGGGACCATTTCCACCCTCAGATGGCAAACAATATATTTTGCTAGCTGTTGATTATGTCTCTAAGTGGGTTGAGGCTGTGGCTACAACAAAGAACAATGCTAGAGTTGTGTTGCAGTTTCTCTCTCGGAACATTTTTTCCCGTTTTGGCACTCCGAGAGCCATTGTGAGTGATGAAGGTACACACTTCTGCAATAAAGTTTTCAACAACTTTCTCACCAAGTATGGCGTGAGGCACAAGGTTGCATTACCTTATAATCCACAAACTAATGGGCAAGCTGAAGTGTTTAATCGAGAAATCAAGGCAGTATTATAGAAGATGGTTGGAACAAACCATAAGGATTGGGCTTTGAAGTTGGATGATGCATTGTGGGCATACAGGAAAACATTTAAGACGCCGATTGGCATGTTTCCGTATCAGCTATTGTATGAAAAATTATGTCACTTGCCTTGTGAGTTATAACACAGAGCTTACTGGGCCATCAAAAAGTTAAATTTTGATGCAAAAGCCTATGGCGAGTATCGGTTGTTGCAGCTTATTGAACTCGAGGAGTTTCGTTGAGATGCGTTTGAGAACAACACCATTTACAGAGAAAGAACAAAGAAATGGCATGATCAGCTCATAGAGAAGAAGGATTTTAAACTTGGCCAACAAGTGCTACTATTTAATTCATGACTCTAGTTATTTCTAAGAAAATTGAAATCTCGATGGTCGAAACCTTTCCTAGTCACTCAAGTCTTCCCATATGGTGCAGTGGAAGTGCAGAGCTTGATAGATGGCCACCGATTCAAAGTGAATGGCTAGAGATTAAAGATATTCTACGGAGGACCAAAGCAGACTGTTAAAATGGCAGTTCTTAGAGATTGAAACACAGTATCTTTGTCGAGCTAACGACGTTAAACATAGCGTTGAGTGGGAGACAACGCACTATTGAATTAGGATTTTTAAGTATGCTTGCGTGATTGTTTTCATGTATTACGTTTTTAGGATTTCGTTGAAAAGATAGGTTCTAGACATTTAGAATTGAGAAGGGGTACCATCATACTGGTTACCGCGGTCAATAGAATTAGTGATTCCATGGACCGCGATCAACAGAGCATAATAGTTGTAAGAATGTCTATGGACCACAGTCCACAGAACACCTTCTTCTGTGTACCACGGTTACCAAAATGCCACGATCCATGCACTACAATAGACCACGGTCTGCAGAAGCATACTCTTCTGTGTATCGCGATCCACAGAACGACCATTTTTGCAATACTATTGACCCTGGTTTGTAGTTTTTTAACACACTTACGGACCACGGTAGGCAGAACTCCAACCGTTGCAGTTTTTCAAAAATCCATACATGGACCGCGGTCCATCAATTACCGACCGTGGTTCGTACGTCTTTTTAAGCCAAATCGCGGTCATTCTTAGTCATTCTGCTTCAAAATTTCTAAAATTTCTAGTGACTCTCCGTCTCCTTTTCAATTTTTAGAGTTTCTCTTGCCTTTCCAGTGATAATGTTAGTGTTTTTACCTTACTTTTCAATAGTTCTTTGTTATATTTGAGTGTTTAGATAGATTTAAGAGTTGCCCATTAGTTTTTTTTGTTTGAAATGGTTATTTTGCTCAAAAATTTGCAACCTCTTTCCTTTTTAATCCATGTGTGTGTATGATTAATGATTCATTTTAAGCCAAGACTTGCACAAATCCTTGTTCATGATCATCCTAGGCTATAAGCTGTTTTGTTTCAATGCAATCAGGCGTATTGTATAGCTATTTTAATTGAATATGATGGTATTGGCATTGCAAGGTTCCATTTTTATTATCTTGATGATTGTTTCTGAGGTTCGGATGCTTAGACTTGTAAACTAATATACTTTAATTAGTTTCAATTCATTTTGAGTACACTATTGTATGAATCTTGTTGTTTTCCTTGCCAACCATTACTGTTGTTGCACGCCTCCTAGAATGAAACATCATGCTTCCAAGGGTAAGCAACCAGCGTCGCCTCCTCCACCAGCCGATCGTAATCGCTTTAAAATAGCCGCTACCAAGCAGAGATTCAACATGATACGCTCCAACAGACATCTTATTCCTGAGAGAGGCATCATGCTAATGAATGAGGAGTGTAGCATCAATATTGATACAGTGGTGGCTGCTAGGCATTGGGAGTGGCTTATTCAGGCACTCGCTGCTACAGTAGTACCAATAGTTCAAGAGTTTTATGCTAACGCACCAGATAGAGAGGGTATGGGTGCGGGGCAAGTGGGTGCCATTTAGTGGGGCAGCAATTAATGAAGTCTATGGCTTGCCTGCAGATTCCCCGAATGAATACTACAATCTCCTACCTAGATTTGATTCGGATAAGGTATTGTAGACTCTATGTTTTGATGGAGCCTCATGGATTTGCTACAACAACAGGCCTGTCAACTTGGTGAAGAACACTTTTAAGACCCCTGCTAAGGTATGGTTATTTTTAGTTTGTGCTAATCTTCTTCCTTCCTTAACCATTAACAGGGTCATTGTGGAGCGAGTTGTTTTAGTGTACTGCATCATAAAAGGGCTCTCGATCATATTGGGACAATTATTTCTAGCTCCATTAGGTCTGCCATTGACAAGACCAATGTAGGTCTACCACATCCTACTCTCATCACAAAGCTTTGCAGAAGAGCTAGTGTTGTATGGAAGAAGAGTGAACCACTCTTGAAGATGAAGGATCATATAGCGGTGAAGATGCTCACTTCTACCTCTGCTAAGAGGCGTCGGGCTTCTACTGAGTCACCACCACTAGCTGTTGATCCAGCTAGCTCTACATTGGGCCCTATACATCCTGTTGATGCTCCTCAGTCCTCTTTTGCTGCTGCTGCACCCCTCTCTTCTACTGAACATACCATGATGCACTGGATGGCGTATCTCACCAAATGGCTACATCGCAAGGACCCGAACATGGCCGAAGCTAATCCTCCTCCTTCTTGCTGCCTACCCTACATGGCGATGACTTGTTGTGCACCTCCAGTGCCCCTGATTTCGCAGGTAGGCGATGAGGATGATGCTGGTGATGATGATGATGATGACGATGATGGCGGTGATTTTAATGATTTCATTACCGAAGAAGAAATCTTTGGAGTTGACCTCTGAACATTGGTTTCTTCTTTATTTGTGTTGTTGTCTTTTGCTGCTCTTAAAACACAATTTTTTTTTGTACTTTTGCTACTTTTGGTTATTTTAATGCTGCATTCCTTGATATAAATGGTCTTACTTGTGCAATGAATTTTTATGCTTTCCAGACTAATTTTCTTCTATCTTTGAATGCATGTTGTGCTGTGTTCTTTTCCCAGGTATGCAAATCAATGTGCTCTTGAGGACAAGGCACCATTCAAGTTTGGGGGTATATGCTTAATGCCTCAACACACAGCAAACATGGTCCGTTTTATTTTGTTTTGTCAGTTTTTGTCAATTTTATTTTGTCAAATTTTGTTAGATGTATTCTAGGAAAACATTTGGGGTAGATTGTCCATATACAAATAAATAAATAAAAATTAAATAAAACAAATTTTACTGAGTAACCTATGAAATTGTAACGCTCATCTAGTGTGACGAGACAAAGAACTAGGGTACTTTCAAAAAGGCTGTGTGTTTGGTTTGTCTGAAATTTGACCTTGACAGATCTCTGTAGTCTTAGGTAGATTGAGAATCCGAAAACTGAGGAAAGTGAGGAGTGGACACCAAACCACAAGTGGAGAGAATTTTTCACATATTCTTGAAATAATTTAATCTGTCTTGAACACTGCTTAGGAATGACTATAGGAGGGAAATGAAGTAGGCCATCATTGTTTGAGTCATAGCATAAAGGCCGGTCCCAGCATTTATAATCCTTTGTAGCCAATTTTGAGCCTTATAGCTTGTTTTCTTGTTATGAACCTAAACATTATATATATAAAAACACTCTATCTTTTTGTGAATGACTTAGTTGGACCTATTTGTGTGCACTCATGGGTTTAATATTGCCCATTCTAATGATGTAAAAGAAGGAGGGGATGCTAACATTGAAATACATATGTTTTAGTTTCAACTTTTATTTTGTTTAGCTAAAAAAAAAAGAGTTATATTTATTTCTTTAGTATTTTAGTATTGTCAATGATAGCTGAACTTTCTACTTTTGTATGTGTACATGTGAGTACAATTTGGAGAGAAAGTAATGAAATAAGTTTGGGGGAGCTATAAAGACAAGGTTGTGAGCATGAACAAAAAATACAAAGGCTTGAATAGAAATGATCAAGCTATAGGTTAATATTATTGCTATGAGTGTACACTTGAGTCAGATTTAAAGTCTTATTACACTTGTACTTTGAGCCAGACCACATTACAACCTAAAAGAAAGACCACTGATTCTGACTATAGTTTGACCTTAGTAGCAGATAGATAGAGGAGAGAATTGAGAGGATCTGTGTACTTAGGTATTAGGAAATGAATTTTGTGAGTGGGATAGTACCTGCAAATCACCTACACAGTCTAGGAGGATTGATATACTAATAGATGAAAGGGTAAAGTTCAGAAAGAATAAAGGATGGACTAAAAATCTAAACAACCTGAATGGCCCTAAGGAATTGTTAATGAGTCACAAACTAAAGGAACGAAAAATTGAGGTTACAATGATAATTGAAATCGAATGTACTTCTATATGATATGATGTGTCAGTTTAGATTAGAATCTTTGTTTGGGGATGAACAATAGTCTAAGTTTGGGGGTAGTTGTTAGTTGTATAGCAAACTAACATTAGCATAGGTGATTTATTGCATTTTATAGGAAATAAAGGAGAATTAGGTGGAGATTTGCGTAATTAGTAGCATGAGCATGTAGTTTAGGGACCTGCATTGTTTTATTTCATTATAAGCTTTATTTTAAAGATTTGGAACTCTTTTATGAGAAAATGATGTCTAGGAAAGGAAATTGAGCGTATTGCAGGTACAGGTTGAAGCAAAAAGGGAAAATACATCATATGAAGGCAAAAAAGAAGAAGAAATCATGAAAAAAATGTTAAGAGACCGCGGTCGAATAACTGAAGATCGCGGTAGCCGAAGAAGGACACGAAGTCTATAAAGCTCCCTAGTTACAATGATCGGTGAACCACTGACCGTGGTAACCAGAACGTGGTTTGTGAACGAAAAGGATGGACTGCGGTGGACAAAATGAGAAGATTCCAGTATTTTATTGAAAAACATTATTGATCGCAGTCAGTGACCGCGGTCACACAATTAAGTATCAGGATTTTCATATTTTTAGGTTTTTTTAGTGCGGGACTATAAATAGGAGAGGTTATTAGAGCCTAGATATACATAATACAGAAAAAATCACTTGTGACGGCTAAGAAGAGCAAGAACTAGTGTTCCAATTAAAGATTAAAGATTATTGTCAAATTTTGAGTATGATTTACTTCTTTGATTATTGTTTAATGATTTCTATTAATTTCATGTCAAGCTAATTCATTTTCTTTATCTAAGATGTGATGTTCAATGTATGAACTGTGATATCTAGTTGTAATTATTGGACTAGAGATACTGTTCCATACTGTGTTTGCTTAATGCTTTGTGTTTCCTGGCCATAGACATGATGAACGCAACACTTTAGACTAACTCGGGAGAGAGGTCTAAAGGGTGGTTATTGCAGTTTGGACTTAGGATAGTTGATTAATTGGGAGGTTATTAACTGGTCTAGGGAGTTGCACAAGGATTTTTGAATACACACAACTTAGGTTGTTGAGTAAACGCCTCAGAAGAGGGCTTTATAAAACAAATCTAATCAATATTGAAACATCTCAAGAGAGGGTCTCAATTATAGATGTAAAAAACTCATAGTGTAGACAATTCATAACAATAACTAAGAGTTACAGGTCATGTGGCGACATTTATTATCCTAGACAACCAATACACATAGATTTCTAAGAACAGAATTATCACTTTCACTAGAATAGATTTTCATTAAGAGTTTGATATAATCACGACAGTTAGAGTCTTGATAAAATGCAAACCAGTAGTAAATTGGGATTTGAGATCACTAATTAAACCATTTTTCGCTGAGGCTAATATCCGGTCTCATCAGTTAATACTTAAGCGAACCTGTACACTTGTAGAGTAAGCAACAGTGAACAACCCCATTTAGATAGTTTCTTGGAACCAAGATGAGCATCTTTGGCTATTATATAGTGTCTCCTCAAATTTGATATTGTACACCCATGCTTGTTGTCCAAGAAATAAGAAAATGGGAAAATATTTCTTGTGTGTTTGTGTGATGAGCAAACAAGAAAACCAAAAAGGAAAGTGGTCATAAACACATAGGGAACGTCCCATTTGAATTAGAATATGATTTAAACCTCTTTTGTGTTCACACATAGTTAGAAAACAAAATTGTACTCATATCTTTTGAATTAGAAAGTCATAGTAGTCCCACTTGCCAACCATGAACACACTTGCTCTCTTTATGCAAACCGTCCCCTTTATGTATAGAAACTTGCCCAAATTTTTGTGAGCTACCCAAGGCTGCCCTAGGACGTCCCATATGCTCTCATGAACATCTATATAAACCCCCTTGCTCACTTTCATCTCATTCCAAAGCAAAGAGTTGACACTTCCCTCTTTGTTTGTTCTTGCCCTCTTTTTGGCACCTTTTCTCACTCTCTTTTCTTTCTTGTGTGAAAAGTTCTTATTATAGTGTTTTAGAAAGTTGTTGAAGTATTTTCGTTGGTGATTATAAGTTCTTGAAGTTCTAAAAGTGGTGGATAAGGGGAACCTCTGCCGAATTCTATAAAGAAACTCGAATTAAGGTGGATCAGATTTCTAGAACTCGTTCTTTACTACTTCAAGTCTTTAGTATATTCATATTTGTTTTTAGTTTTCAACATGTTTATATTTCAGTTTGAAGCATGTTTGATCAAGTTAATTTTAATTTAACATGTTTTCATATTTTAATTCAAACATGATAGCATAATAGGCTTAGAAACCATGCTTAGGCTTATTTTTTTTGAGTTTTTAAGCATGCCATGTATGTTTCCATGTTCTCTTAACTATTTAAATTTTGATATTAATTATTATGATCTTGTTTCATATTTATTTAAAATTAAATATGAGAAAGTGAAGATAACAACCACATATCATCATAGTAGTCTAAGTGACGCTATGGGTGTTCTTTGCATATACTTCGTGTATATGAGTAACATCACTTAGTGTGGATGTGTTTTAAAATACTTGGAATGTGGACATGTGATCCTTATTTCCAATGGAATGTGACAAGATCAATTGTCATTCCATCCCAAAATAGGAGTATTTTAATGAAGAACATCAAGGGATTAAAATGTAACGTCCCGGGATTTTGCAAGTGCGTTACGTCACGAGTGAAAATAAGATAAAATATTATTTTTAGAAAAAAAGAGAACTCAAAATAAATTAATAAAAAGCAAAATAAAATAAAATAAAATAAAATAAATAATAGTTTTTATGAGGAATAATAATAAGGATGATGATAAAATAGATTTTTAGAACTTATAATGTTTTAGAAAAAAATAATAGTACAAGTTTCGCAAAATATAAATAATTGAAAGAAAAATAAGAATAAAAATCTAAGATTTAATTGAGAATGAAAAAAAAATTATATTGAAAAAATAGTAATAACAAAGATCATAATTATTAAAACATATGCATAGACTATCGTTGGAAAAAAATAATAATCGAAAGTATTATGATGCTTGCGAACACGTCGACAAGAAAGTATGAAATAAATTAATGATGAATAAAAGTCATATTGATGGATTGAAAGAAATATCGATTTTAGAATATATTTTAAAATTTATTGAAAGGAAAAAAATAAAATAAATTCATATCCGACATTAGCTGATTGGTGAAAGTAGTAATTGAGAATTAAGAATAAATTGATGCTTGAAAAATATTTACATATATAATAAAATAATTAAAATGAATAAGTAATAATATTATTAATGTATATAAGCTTATAATAAAATTTTAAATAAACCAAAGTGATTGGCAAAAAAAAAAAAAAAAAAAAAAAACGAAAACGAAATCTAGAAAAGAATTAAAAATTCTGGAAAGTGAAAGAAATTGATTTGGGCGGTGTGGGATGTTGAAGTTTCTGGATCAAATGAAGCAACAACTGGATTGTGAGATGTTGAAGTTGAAGAACCAAAGGAATCGAACAAGAAAGATCAACACTCTAGAAATTTGGGGTCCTTTTCTCATTTGTTGATGTGGCAATTTGGGCGGACCGAAATGCAAAGATAAAATTTTGGGTTCTATTTTTGGATGATCGACAAGGATGAAGAAAAGAGGAAACGAGAGGAAAACTCTAATTTTTCAGATCTAAAAATTTGAGTTGAAATTTCGTGTTCGGTGGTGTGTGTGTGTGCTTGACTTAGGGGCGGATGGAAGTGAAGAAACAAAGAAGAAGGAGATGTGCTGCTACAGTGTCTCATGATGGAAGACCGAAGAAGAAAGGCCCTAGTTGCTGGTGCGCGAGGAAGACGCAGTGGCAGCTACTCTGTGTCATCGCGCGAGGGAGGTGAAGGAAAGATTGAAGCTGTTGTGGGCATCTTGCTATGCATGGTTGTGCGAAGGAGTGAAGCTAGCTGTTGTTGGTGCTTGTTTTGTGCGACGAACAAAGGAGAGTTTGGGTGATTTGAGTTGGGTTTCGCCGCTATTTGACTGTGATTTTGGGATTGTGAAGTGCTGTTGGATGCTGCATGAGGGGGCTGGAAAATTTGGGTTTTGGATGGATTTGGGTTGTGCGTCTAGTAGATCGGCGGAATCAGGTGGGCGTGATTTTCTTGCTCTTACGTATTATGTGGATTTAAAATTCAAAGCATTTGTTTGAATAATTTTAGGTTATTAGAAATTTTATTATGAAATTGATTGAATTGTTGGGAGTGCTTGTGTGATGATGTGACTGAATGATGACTCTTTCATTTCACGCATAAATATTTTATGACATGCATAAATAGAGGAAATGCATTAGATAGCATTAGTTATTCGTTTGACTATCATGGAGATTGCATTTTATAACATTTGTTATTTATTCAGATTACTATTGCATTATATGCATAATTTGAAAAATTATCTATTGGATTGTGAAAATGTTGGCATGATTGATGCTTGTTTGTAAAACTAAAATAAGATGAAGGATTATTAAGAATCAACGTACCAATGTGATTGACGAGCCTGAAGCAGATCGAGGTGGAATCTCCTATATGCCACTACTTAAGATTGACGAACTACAAGGCAGATCGTAGGTATTCCCAACTTGGAGTTGCCTACGATAGCTCGAAGTCTTTGAGAGACGGTACGAGCTGCAGTAAGTACTCTCTCTTAGGCTGTGATACTAATGACTTGACTGATTTTAAATGGTACTCGAGAATGTCTATGAATAGACGAGATCACGAGGAATACCGAGAGGCATCTCAACCCTCTTTCGGTCTTAGACTTCGACCAAAACTAAATGAATGTTTGAAATGCCTAATGTTTGAAAGTGTTTGTAATGTTTTGGATTGGGTTTGTTTAAGCGTGTGATGTGTAGGAATGATCCACTGGGATTTCGAGCTCACTCCAATTTTATTTTTTAGGAACACGCAGACATAGTGCACAACAGTCTACATTCGAAGACTCGCACTTTCTATTGGACACCTCATGGGGAGGTCATTCAGGATAGGTGGTTTTGGAGGTCGTATTTTGTTCATTTCTATTGAAACGATTTTCATATATTTGTTTTGGCTTTAAATTCAATCGATCAAATTATTGGACAACATTAATTGTTTAAAATTTTCTGTTTTAATAAAAGTTTTAAAGTGATTCCGCTGCGTGATTTATGATTTTTAATCTCTGATTTAAGTTGTCTTATTTAACTGTGGAAATTCGATGAATGCATTGAGAAATTATTTTGATATTTGGTTTTGTGTAAAATGTGCTTTGAGATATTTCTTTGAAAACTAATACTTGACTAGAAATTGAAATTAAAGAAAGAGATTTTGACAGAAGATTTTAAGTAGCATCTCAATTCTCAATGGGCAACGATCCACATGTGTGTTACCATATGACAGGAGGTCTGATTGAGAGTCGAAACACTTAATGCTTTTAAGTGATTGAAATTGGATGTACTTTTGATTTGAATTAGTAAATTAATAGTTTGATGAATGATTCACTGGACTATTTGTTCACCACTTCTTTCTATTTTTCAAGAATTTGAAATACATGAGCAAACTTACTAGGGGATTAGAAACTCTATTTTTAGAAAATTTCTATGTAAGGGTATATTACCCAAATTTCGAATAAAGACTTCTGTTGAACTTTTGTTTTAAATTTTAGAGTTTGTATTCTTTCTTTTGATTACATGAATTCAATAATGTATTTCTTTATTTTATAAATAAAGAGTTTAAAGTTTTCTTTTATTCACTTGTATTATCTTATTAAATTTTAAACTCAATGAAAGTGTATTTATGAGTATTTCATAAGTATTAGAATAAAGAAATTGAGTACAAATTGTGTACTTGTAAATGTAACATATGACCCATCCCGCCTTGTGGTTGATCTTAAACCTGTCTCTTGGGGGTTGGGGTGTTACACCAGGTCACATCCCACTAAATCATATGAATAAAGAAATAAAATAACATTAACAATTAAGAATTTGGGATGACATATCAATTCGAAGTAACACTAATAATAATAATAATAAACTAAAGTTTGGCCCCATGGCTGTGTTCTAAATAATAAAGGAAAAACATAAAATAGCTACTAACTTGTAATACCCCAAGTTTAGGAATACCAAAAGAAAGAAAGTCGTGTGACTACCATGGTACCCAAAATCAATACCGTAGTAGTGCATCGAGGATTGAGAATTTGAGTTTTTCGTGCGAATACCACAGTACCGCCGTAATGCAATTGAATTTCAGGATTTTGAGACCTCAACGTGGTACTGCGGTACCGAGATGGGATACCACAATGCTGCAATTAGAAAACTCTGAGTTTTGGTGTACAGACATGTTACCGCAGTGCCCAAAAGAGATTTCACGATGCTATGATTAGGAACAGCTCCAAATACTGCGATACTATGATTAAAAATAAAAAATGGAAGGTCTGCAATGTCAAGGGACTACGTTGTACTTATACCATTGCTCAAAAAACCCTAAAATTTGAGGTTTCGATTATATATATATGATTAAAAATAAAAAATGGAAGGTCTACAATGTCAAGGGACTACATTATACTTATACCATTGCTCAAAAACCCCTAAAATTTGAGGTTTTCGATTATATATATATATATGTGTGTGTGTGTGTGTGTGTGTGTGTGTGTGCGCGCGTGCGTGTGTATGTGCGCCCAAAGAACCCTAATCATTCTTCTCAAACCCTGTAGTCGGGCAACCTTCATTGAGACCAAAACCAGTAGCTGCAAGTAAACTCTTCTTCCTCTCCTACACATCTGAGATTAGTTTTCACCCATTCAAACCTTTCTTGATAGCATCACAAACGAGGAGAGAAGGAGCGCATCGACTGTAAGAAGAGTGGGTAGCTACATGTTTTCTAGAAAGGCGATATGAAAGTAAGACACCTGTTCATGCAAAACCCCATGTTATCTATCACTATTTTATCTTTGTTGAATTATAATCATTTCTCCAGGCATAATAGTGCACAGAAAGAGTGTAAGGTATCCTGGAGAGACTAATAGAAGAGGGACGATTAATGGAGAGGTATAAAAAGGCTCTACTTTGAATATTGCATGCTTTAGATATGTGGCACGCTACAAAAAGTACCACACATGGGAGTAATAAGGGACACACAAAGTGCTATTTCCAAACTAGCAAGAACCATCTTGTGTTATTGCAGTAACGTTGGGAGTACCATGGTAACACCATGACTGTTCTATTTTTTGGGACCTTTCATGCACAAAATCTTGACCACTACAGTACCATCGCTATACGACAGTACTAAGAGGTTACTGGACACCATATAGTAATTATTTTGTACACAACACACCTATTTAACTTGAAAGGTGGAAATATAATAAACATTGAGAAACAGTTTATGATTCTTAAAGGTTAAGGATTCTAAACCATCAAGGCAAGAGTTAGAACGCGAGGAGCAAAATAATGGGTGGAAATGACTATACACTCTCTTTAATATTATTTCAGTCTTGAATGTGAAGTATGATCATGTGATTATTATTTTATGATCTTAGAAGCATGTTGGGAATGTTATGATACTTGATTTCATGATTGTTTGCCTACTTAGACAACATGTTATATGAATTCGGTTGTTTAATACCACATTAGTGATATGCCATGTGTGAATTTAATTGCATGATTTGACCTAAGTGACGGTAGCATGATGAATGATTTATTAGCATGTTCTTAAGCTTACATATACCACAATATTGAGATTAATGATGCATGCTAGTGGTCACTAGATAAAGATAATTAAGATTCTAACCATGTATCAGGGAGATGATACAGATATTATGGCACTAATCTGGTATCATTATGGGTATTTTCCCACCTTAGGTGGGTGTCTATGTTACTGTGGCAGTAGTTGAGACGGGACTAAGGATTGAGTGTGACCTCACTTCTAAAGTTGTGTCATGATGAGAAATTGGCCTTTAAGGCATTACTTCCAAGAGTTCAGACACAGGGAAATCTCGAGGAGATTCTTTGAGGTCTTAATGTCAATATAAACAATTGAAGCGTTTTGAAACACCTAATGATTTATAAGTGTTTGCATGTTATATGTCTTTGACTTTAATAATGTTTGAGATGTATTGCACATGATCCACTGGGCTCTTGAGCTCACCCCACTAATATCTCTTTTAAGTAGTCATTAAAGACACTTGTGATGACAAGTGGAAGAGGACATTTTTGTAGTCATAGCACACCTCACTTTGGAGGTTGTGTGAGAGTAGTATTCTATTTGGTGTTTTAGTTGTAGGGAATGGACCTATCTTGCATTTGTTTCATTTGACTCATTTATTTATTGAAGTCAGCCATGCGGCCAAGTATTTGGTTATTGATTTATTTGAATTTAAGTAATAGGGCCAATCTTTCATTATTGATGAATTCTTGTTTAATTATCACATCATCCCTATGTTCTAGTCACGCACATTATAAATTGTTATGTTGCCACACTCTAATGTTTTAGTTGGGATGGCTGTGATTAATGAGAAAGAAAGAATATAAATAATGTCTCGATTCCCAAACATTGAAAGTAGGAGTAACCACATGTTTAACTTGATTATGTCTTAGGTTAAGAGACGAAGATGCCCAGTCAGTGGCAATTGCGACAGGTTTTGGGGGTCGTAATGAGTTTAGACACACTCATCATCCTATATTACGGAACTAGGGACACACCTATCATTCTATTACTCAATAGTCGAAGCTATGCCATATTTTTGAGAATACCCACGGTGACCAACTACTAGTTCACCATGACAGTAAATGGTTCAGTTCTTAATTTTATTTATTTGATGTGATATTCAAAATTTTCTAAATCTAGCATGCTCAAGAGCTCGTAGTACAATAATGAACTTAGACAAAATGTTTTTAAATATGCAATCCATCATATATAGAGTCATACAACATGTTATTCATCATACATCATAAATACACGATAATTATAGAACCCAAATATTTATCAATCGACACACTAGCATGTACTTAATATTCAATCAAAATAACCAACAAACACGTTCCATATTTAAAACTTAAACAATGTAGAAGAGCAAGGTAATAATTTCTACCTTGTCAGGTCGATCTTTAATTTTTATTTCATTTTGCACTATAGTCCCAAATGTCTTAAGTTCTCAACCTAAAACATTTGAAATTATTATTTTTAGTAAGAAACATTCTCTAATATTTTTAGATCATAAATTAATGATTTCCTACTCATCAAAGCAAATAGTGTGCCATTAGCTCTCTTTTGTGCACGTAGTGCACACTGTTGCCTGTTTTCGACTGTTGGACTTGGCTTATCCCTTTTTCAACTATGAATCTTCACCATCTAAATACTTTTTAAAACCTTTGTAAACATTTTTAAGGCCATTTAATATTCAGTCACGACCAGCATACATTAAGTGCATGAAATCACAACTATTTTCACAACCTACATGTATACTTCTTTTATTTGAAGCATATTAAAGTCTCACACCCATTTTTGTCCACTTAATTATGTTTAATCATAAATTTCCAGCAGACCACTGTTGCAACAACTATAAGTGTATAGTATTGCAATAGTAATAGCACGGTGGTATAAAAAATACCGTCCTTGGGGGCTGTTTGGTAGGGCAATTAGGATAGGAGATCCAATGTTTGGCAATATATAGGATCAGATAAAAATAATCTGGGCCCACTTAATTACCTCATATTGGTGGGATAATTCAATCCCACCAAAAAATGTTGGAATTGAGTTATTCCACCTAATATATATATATAACTTTTATTTTTTAATTTTTTTTTAAAATTTCTTATATCCAATCTTATTCCATCTCATTCTATAACACAAAAATAATCCTATCCTATCTTGCGCACCAAATGAAACCTCAATGAACAATTTTTCACCAATAATCTCAAATCCTAATCTACTACTATTTCAACTTTATTAAAGTTATGTACTACAATGTTGAATTAATTAAAATTAACAAAAACAAATTAAAATAATGCTAGATTTAAAGCAATATGAATTAATCATCTATGATTGTAAATCTCATGTATTACTTGTTAATTCTTATTTTAATTATCTATTTCTTAATTTTGTAAGTTATAATACTTATCATTAAAACCTTCTCCCGAGTTATTTTAATACCTTTTAGTTAATTCCCTAATACTCTCTCCCGAGTGTACAGTCAAACAAACTGACGTAGTAGAATCCATTTCACGTGCAACCTCTTATTAGATCAAATACCTTTGGATTGAGTGTTCTTTTTAGGTCTATATTTGATGATCAAATCATCAAACCTCTCTCGTGAATTAGTTTGACAAGCTTGGATTATCCTATCTATGGCCAGCAAACAGAAAGTATTAAGAACGTAAAGCATAAAACAAAACATCAGAAATAAATTAAGCAAAATAGGGAATTAAAAGTTCCTACAATCAAATTTACATCTTAGAATAAAAATGCCTAGCATCATATCAAGTTTGTAACACAGAATACTTGAATCAAATATAATAGAAATCATACATAGTCGTGCATTATTCTCGAAATCTGCTCCATTATCTGCTTTGATTCCTTGCTCGCCGTCAAAATTCCAACCTCCCTAATTTTTATTCTAGTTTTTATTTATAACCAAGCACTTAAAACCTTTAAACCATGAGTTGCAAACCACAAAAATAAGCTTTTAATCGCACTACTATGGTAGCACATCATGGTAGTCTCAGCTACTTAAAATTCTAAAAAATTACGAAATCTATCAATAATCACACTACTATGGTAGTCCTTTTGCATGTTGAATTATCTTTCTAGTTACTGTAGTAACCTACCACAGTAGTGATTCCCTACATTGCTTCCTTCATTAGATATCGTAGTAGTGTATCACAATACTAGTTTTGCCTGTTTTTCTTGTTTTAACATTCTAATTACTGTGGTAGTCAATGAAATTTCTACGCTTTGACCTTTTTCAACCTCCTTCCTTGTGTATGTCCATTTCCAACCGATCTTAACCTGCACAAGCAACTAAGAGCCTTTCTCGAGCATTATATCACACGCATAAATGAATAAAAACCCATACTCAAAATTCTCTATATGTATGAATAAACATGCAATGCTTAGATAAATGTTCATGCACTTATTTATAAATAAATATGTTATGTTTTCTACTTAACTACAGTATAGTTAGTATGCTATGCAACTAATAAAATACCCCAAAACTTAAGTCATTGTTCATTCCTGAACAATAACTCAAACTCTAGAGCTTAAATACCATGCATAGTTAAGTTAGCTTTCACTCATCATCGTGATTGTAACACCCCAACCCTCAAGAGATAGGTTTAACCTCAACTACAAGGCGGGTTGGGTCCAATGTTACATTTACAAGTATACAACTTGCATCACTTTCTATTATCTCAAGTCTTATTATTTTTCAATGAGCACACAACCCAAATAATTTAATTCTAATTTAATAATACTATTACAAGAGAGATAAAAGAAAAAATTTAATTTTTATTTATTGAATAAAATAAAGAGATACATGCTTGAAATTCAAATAATGAAAAGGGGAGTACATAACTCTAAAATTTAAAAGTAAAATTTAGCAGAAGTCTTTATTCAAAATTTTGGGCAATATGCCCTTACATAGAAACTTTCTAAAAATAGAGTTTCTAATCCCTTAGTAAGCTTGATCACGTATTTCAAATTCCTGAAAAATAAAAGGAAGGGGTGAGCTCATAGCCTAGTGGATTATTCATCAAACTACTAATTACTAATTCAAATCAAAAGTACATCCAATTTCAATCACTTATAAGCATTTAGCGTTTCAGACAATATCCTATTAGTGTTCTGTATTTGACCAAAAGGGGTTTTTAATCCCTTGATGTTCTTCATTAAAATACTCTTATTTTGGGATAAAATGACAATTCATCTTGTCACATTCTATTGGAAATAAGGATCACATGTCCACATTCCAAGTATTTTAAAACACATTCCCACTTAGTGATCTTACTCATATACACTAAGTATATGCAAAGAACACCCATAGCATCACTTAGACTACTATGATGGTACGTGGTTGTTATCTTCACTTTCTCATATTTAATTTCAAATAAATATGAATCAAGATCATAATAATTAATATCAGAATTTAAATAATCAAGAGCACATGAAAAACATACATGGCATGCTTGAACATTCACAAATAATTCTAAGCATGGTTTCTAAGCATGTTATGCTATCATGTATGAATTAAAACATGCTAAATTAAAAACAAGACTTAATAAAAAATGCTTCAAACTGAAATATAAACATGGTGAAAATTAAAAACAAACATGAATATACTAAAGACTTGAAGTAGTAAAGAAGGAGTTCTAGAAATCCCATCCACCTTAATTCGAGTTTTTTTGTAGAATCTGGCAGAAGTTCCCCTTATCCACCAATTTTAAAACTTCTAATCACCAACAAAAATACTTCAACAAATCTCTAAAACACTAAAATAAGAACTTCTCACATGAGAAAGAAAAGAGAGTGATAAGAGGTGCCAAGAAGAAGGCAAGAACAAGCAAAGAGGGAAGTGTCAACTCTTTGCTTTGGAATGAGATGAATGTGAGCAAGAGGGGGTATTTATAGGTGTTCATGAGCACAAGGGGGGCATCTAGGGCAGCTAGGGCAGTTCACCACGTTTGGGCATGTTTCAAAACCCATAAGGGGAAGGTTTGGGTGAGAAAGGCAAGTGTACTCATGGTTGGCAATTGGGACAACTAAGGTTTTCAATTCAAGTGTGAGCAAAATCTTTGCACCTTATTTGTTTCTTTTATGTGTGTGAACACAATTAAAGGTTTAGAATACATTCTAATCTCTCTTGGACGTCCTCTATTAGTAGGGAAACATTCTAATATGTTGTGATTCATAAAATTAAATAAGTTTCTAATTTTAGGACACAAAAACAAAGCTTTGGAATGTTTCTTATTTCCCTTGGATTCTCTCCCTTTTAGGCTCCACATATGAGCATGAGGTAAGTTTTTATTTTCTAATTTTTTTTTGGGTGAAGGAATCTTTCTATATCTCTTTAAATTAGTCACTCTCATTAAACTTCTATCTTATGAGACATTTTATATGTAACCTTAGTATACATGATCATTTTATCTTGACACATGGAATCATTTTTCATGGTTTTTATAGGTGTGGGCATACTTGATCATTTACATGGCACATGGGATCGTTCTTCATGGTTTCAAATAATGGACATGTCCCATGGAGCTTACGGTAGGGTAGGGTGCACATGATCATGGTGTTCCACCCATGTGACTTGCACATGTTAGGGTTGGCCATGATTTTATGGGTTTACAAAAATCAAATAAAAATTAATATCTCCTTATTTACATGAAAATATGATTTATATCCTATAGTTTTGAAATTACATGAACCTAGTGCACATTTCAAGGTATGGTTTGACCCAAGGTGATTTTCCCTAAAAAACTTTTCTTATTTAAGACCCACTGAGGTTTCTAGGCAAATGAAAATCCAAATCTTGGTCAATTATTTTGATTTTCGGATATGTCATTCATTTTGTTAGTTCATGACATTTCATTTTGTTTTGAGTCATTTTGATCCCCCGAAGTATCCTAAATGATAATTTTTTCTAATTTGGACCCTGAAGGGCGTTTGACAAATGAAAACCTTAACCTCGACCAATTGTTCTAATTTTTGGACATGTCATTCATTTTGTTAGTTCATGTTATTCCGTTTCGTTTTGGGTCATTTTGATCCCTTGAAGTGCCTTAAATGACAATTCTTTCTAATTTAGACCACTTGAAGGGCGTTTAGCAAATGAAAATCTTAACCTTGACCAATTGTTCTAATTTTTTGATATGTTGTCCCCTTAGTTGGTGTAATACCCTGAAAGTCTATGAGACCTCCACGTCGTTACTGAATGGTTAAAGTGGAATAAAAAATTTAATAAAAGAATAAAAATAGCCAAAAATACTCGAAAATTATGTATTATCAGTCTAAATAAATGTAAGAGTGATATCAATTTGGGAAGTAAGAGAAATGGCGGAGAAAAGGGCCTAAACACCAAAATTTCATTCTGGTGACCGCAGTCGGTCCTATAGTGACCGCGGTAATTGTAAGAGAAACCTAGAAACGAAATAGAGAAGTTTATTTTGGTGACCGCGGTTGGTGTTTGAGCGACTACGGTAATCATGTGAAAACCAAGAAAATGAATAACGTGCACCAGTCTGTCCACTGAGGTAATTGCACAGTGACCGTAGTAAAGTACAGTGACCGTGGTAATACGACGATTTCTATATAAACGAAAAGTGCGCAAGAAACCCTAGATGTGAGATTTTTCTGCCGCAAGTCACTGATTTCTCTCTAAAGCTCTCACCAAACTTCTTCATCTCAATTCTTAAGTTTTCTTTTGAGTTCTAAGGGTAGTTTGAGCTCCTTCAAACCATTCTCTACCATTTTCAAGCTCAAATCTGCCAAGAACAACATCAATAAGGGTGGATTCAAATTGAGGTAGACTTGGAAAAGGTATTGTGCTAAGGTAAACCTCAAAACCCTCTTGAGATCTTGTTTTCTTAGGCTTTTCAATCACTTTCCTCAAGTGTAAACCGTTTTTCCTAGAGTGAATATGAATTTTAAGCCTAATGACCATATATTGAGGGGTTAAGCACATGTCGCAGCCTTCGGCAACCACGAAAATGCGAATCATGTATTGAGGGGTTAAGCACATGTTTTGCATTGCCGCAGTAATGCTTCATGTACCCAACATCCTTTTGTTTTCGTTCCGACCTTAGATACACCTTGGTACACATGTGTGATGAACATGAGCTTAGGGTTTGGTCGTGCCTTGAATGCCTTAGAATCACATATTCTCATTGTTTAAAAACCCTATAGATAAAAAATTTGAGGCGTGCATTGCGAGGAGCAAGGCGCGAGAGTGAGAAGTACAATGTGGGTGTGATTTTTCTTACTCCCTAGCCTTATCCAAATTTCGAATGCATAACATGATGTTTTTGTTAGCTTAAGGTATGTTTAGAAGCATGCTAGGACTTGCTTGATTGACATTGTTTGGGCTTGATTTGGTGTATGTCCTTGATGCATGGTTGCTTGTGTCATAACATGCTAGATAGAGATTTCTATGAGTTGATCTCCATGAATGGTTGAACAAATCTATTTTGTTTTACTTTAAATGTTACATTGATGATCGCGTATGACTTGGAATGACATGTATGACTAAAGAACATTCAATTAAGATTTGATAACTCCACATACTGGCACAGTGACCGGCTTTAGGGTGCCATCGTGGTTTTCCTACCAGAGCTGACTGCGACAGTTGATTGTGTCTTCGGACGGAGAGTCACTGTGGACTTCCATCCTTAGATCGTGGTCCTGAAGGTAACCGACCCTTTGGCGTTACCCCTAATTCACTCCTGGACAACACAAGGGATTCCAAGAGTTATGGACTCTTTCGGTCTTAGATGATAACAAACAAGAAATTGTGTGAAACACCTAATGTAATAAAAGTGATTGTATGTTTTGTATTCTAGTTTGTATAATGCTAGTGATGTATAGGGATGATCCATTGGGCTCTCGAGCTCACCCCACTTTTCTATTATAGGTAATCATTAACACTGCAGGAGTAGGCCAGCATATGGGCTGTCATTTTGGGTAGTGACCTCGTTGGGAGGTTGTCACAGTTTTCAGTTTTCTTTGGGTTTACCGCTGTAACATTTTATTGTAAATAATATTTTAGTGTTTAAATTGAATAGGGCATTTGCCCTCTTTTATCCTTTAACTGTTTCACATGTGAATTAAATATTTTGGAACTTAGGCCCATTGGGCCATGTTTTATCTTCACACTATACTTTAGAAATGAATTTGAAATGTTATTCCGCTGCAAAGTATTTCACTTGGTCAAATATGAATTCACTATGGATTTATGAATGATTAGAATTCCATTGCATGCATTATTATGAATTTCATGTTTGCTAAAAAAGAAAATGGAATGAGTATTTTTATGATCATTGTGCATTTTAAATTTTGGCGTCATAACCTATATATAAGAAATGTTTTGAAACATGAGATTGAATGAGATAGAGTATCGATCCACGTGGCCTCTAGCTCTGGGCGAATGACCGGATGCTCGACGTCTCCCGCCGAATGAACGGGGGCGTGCCTTCTCCGCGTGCGGCCTTGCGACGGATTGTCGCAATAGAGACAGAGATAGAGACCAGGAGCCGAGGTGTCATAGTTGGTTCATGTCACCTTACTTCATTTCAAGTTGTTTTGGGTCCCTAAGGGGCACTAAATAAGAGTTTTGGAAACCTGCCAAATTTAGCCCTGAAATGAGTTCAGTTTCATTTTGTCCCCAAATTTTACTGAATTGATCTTGAATTTCATTTAATTAAATACAGAGTTTTCAGAGTATTACAGTGACTTCCATTTTTCATTCCTATAGCTTGTGATTCATTAACAAGTCCCTTAGTTCATTCTAATTGTCTAGAATTTTAGTCCATCCTCCATTATTTCTCAACTTTACCCTCGTCTATTGGTAACTCAGTCTTCTTAGACCATGTAGGTGAGCTATAGTTACTATCCCACTCATAGCAACCCTCCCCTAATACCTAAGTACACAAACTCTCTCAATGCTCTCCTCTATCTATCCTTGACTCAAGTCAAACTATAGTAAAAATCAGTGGTCTTTCTTAGGTTATAATGTGGCCTAGGCTCTAGTTATGAATGTGATAGGATTGAATTCTGACTTAAGTGTACACTCATAGCAATAATGACAACCTTTTTTATTTGATTCTTTCTTTACATACTTGATCTCCTTCTATATATTGCTTTGTATTTCATAGTTAATACCATAACCTTACTTTTATTGCTCCCCCAAATTTATATATTCACATGCACTTTAATGTGTGCCCATATATACACCATATAGAATCAGGGAGCTCAACTTTCATCAATAGTATTGTATTAGCTACATATAAGTATATAATTTTTTTAAACAAAACATCAAAAATATATGTACAACAATGACTACATTTCTCCCTTCTTTACATCATCACATAAGGCATTATCATGACCATGAGTGCACATAAATAGGTTCAATTGAAACATGCATGAAAGGTAAGACGTTTATACATTGTTTAGGTTCATCACAAAATTTTTTTTTCAAGGCTCAAAATTGGCTACGAAGGATTTATTTTAAGTGTTGGGACCGACCTTTAGGCTAAAACTCAAACAATGATGGCTTACTTCATTTTCCCTCCTAGAGTCATCTCTAAACAACGTTCAAATTAGATTTGATTATTTCAAGAGTCTGTGGAAAATTCTCTTCACTTGTGTCATAATTTTGTAACACCTCGTCTCCCGATGACCATATCTAAGGGTATAATGTCGATATTACCCTTGTTCATCATTAAATGCAATCTAAACAATTAATACAACATTATTTGCAGTGGTTCATCAACCATATATTCAATATACACAGAGGACTCATGGGATCACTCAAAAAATAGGGCATTACTATTACTCGTTCTAGTACTTGTTTCACAATCTCGCACCAATACAAGGTCAGCAAGTAAAATGACCATATGACAAATGAAAGTCGTATCATAATAAAGGTCAACCATCAAATTTGGTCATTAATGCAATAGATCCCTTACATTTCAATCAAATAGATGTTTTTTGGGCCCCATGGCCCTTTAATATTCAACTCTCAAAATAAAATTGGCTATGCTTCTACAGGGCTCCCATGCTCAACAAAATTAAAACTACTGCTGCAACTAACATCATTTATGAAAAGGCCTCAAGTCGCTCCCTATTACTATTGACCTAAAAATTCAAAAGCAAAGTGAGCTCAAAGAGCCTAATGGATCGAACCAAATATTTAAGCCATTATAACAATTTAGACAAACACACACATGTCATACACTTCCAAGCATTAGACGTTTCAAGCATAAAATTGTTTTGAGTTTTCTTTAAGATCGAAAAGGAGTCACCTCTGTCGCAACCCACTTCATAAAAGTGACCTCACGACCGACACATAATATAATATATGCTACACCTACGTATATAATACTATTTCAGCCTCTTACACTTCGTATCACACCATGTCTATAAAAAAATTCAACAGAGTCTCCCCAAAAATTTTAACTTATCCCAAAAGAACATCGTCACATGATAAACAATATTATTAATCCACAAGTTCATAATGTATAATTTTTCACATGCTATCATCAATCATAACTCATAATTCATTATCTACGATGTTCCATACTCTTAACTAGTAAAATAGATTCGAATCCCTCTCGTGATATTACATATACTGTGATAAATAAAATTACACAAGAATACAACCCACAAAAAGTTAAGCCTACGCACACAACAGTAACTGAAAAGTCATCCACTCTTCTCGCACTGGCCTCTTTCATTTCCTATCTGTTCCTGAAATATTGAAGATAATAAGTGAGCGACAACATGCCCAGTGAATAATCTTTATCTATGACATTTAGATGCATTTAAATAACCATATAGAAAATCAAATTGAATAAAATATTTAAATTCATCATGCACATTCAAACCATACATATATGCATTCAACATAGTGATCGTGTAACCTTTAATAAACCACATGTACATCTACATCTTTTAGAAATAGTGTCAGTCGTACTTCTTGTCTAGCCTAGACAATAGTAGATTGCACTTCTAGTTACCATCTACTCCAAAATCATTTTTAGGAATATCAGGTAGAAAAAGCCTAATACTTCTTATAGCTCAGTCCTATAGAAATTATTACATAAGAAGTATTATTGCCAAGGACTCAATCCATCAAAACAATACCATATTTACATATGTTCTTGTAAATTCAAAACACACTACTGTGTAAATGCAATTTTATGAATTCCAAATCAAATGCAACAAGTGTCAATGCATATAGCATGCTAACATTCAAATCATTTTTATTTCTATAATGTCATGTAAATAACCAAGATAAAGAAATACTTACAGAATACCAACAACTTAACCCACTAGGAGCGTACTTCACTTCATGCTATACTAGTAAGCCATTTCCAATTTTACAAAATTACTGTCCAATCACTTTCTGGTATCCACTCCAAAATCTATGCTTCGATCTACCATAATTATCCCATCAAACATCATTTCAGATGACAAATCAAAGTAAATTTATTTTTATAAATAATTTCTAATGTTTTTATTTTTCATATTTAATTTTACACATGCATTAGACCTCTCGTATCGATGCGCATTAACCTGAATATTCTTAGTAAGCTTTAAAATTAATTTTCTGCTCATATATCATATTTTTATAATAGAAAACAAAATAAAAATGCTTCCCATATATATTTTTACTAATTTTCATAATTTTTATAAATAATCTAATTGATCAATCATTTACCAAAAATCCATTTGATATCCAAAATTCATAAATTTGGTGTCGATGGGTATAAATTTTCGTTCTCTACATTCCTATGGAATCCAATCAAAGTTTTATTAAGGTTTAACATACCCAAAAGCTCCTCTAAGGCTATTCAACTTTGGATATTTATTTTGGTGTCTACAGGATAAACGAATGATAACGAATCATATATCTGGGATATACGTATCGCCAAGAGTGTACTGGTATAATTTTCACTTAATTTTACTCACAGTGGAAGAATACCTCATTTTGGGTACTATTATAAAACATCCCATACAATAAAAATTATACCCCTAGGATTGTAATACATGGCTTAATTAACATTTTTATAATATGAATTGAGAGAAATGACTTACCTACGACTTGAATCTGTAAAAAAATTAAATTTTCCCTTTGTGTTTTTTTCTTCTCTGGTTCGATTTTCGTCCTGCTGTTGCATCCTATAAAGAATGAATAAATAAAGTGAAGACTTTGAGCAATAAAATCAACCAACCAACAATCATTATATTGTCAAGAAAATTACCAAATTGCCATTTTCACTTATTACAATGAAGTGAAGACAGTAATAAAATCAACTGGCCAAGAATCAATGTATTCTCAAAAAAATTATCAAATTGCCCTTTTCACTTATCTTATCTAGCACTTGCACACTTATGCATTTATCCTTAAAAAATCACCACAATATCACCCAAAATTATAATATTACCATTGTTCAAATTACCAACATTGTCATTCTCTTAACACATATATATATTGCCACCTAATCTACTCAACTTCACCACGACAGCACACATTTTTTAATCATCCAAATTATAAAATTGCTCCTAAGTTGCTCAACCCCGACTCACATCTTTAATTAACCCAATAACCTCTATCTAATTTCTCAATGCAACAAAACCACACCCACCATCTATATATATAATCCCACTTTTTGCTCTCTATTTCATTCCATGTAACATATATTCACCTCTAATTATATATATTTTTTATTTTTTATTTTATTTTTTTCTGCTCATCTCTTAAACTATACATGTTAATAAATATCAATTTTATAAATAATACCACTTTATTATTTTTTTTACATAACTAATTTAATTTAATTAATTTATACACGAAACATGTATTATTAATGCATGTGTATAATTACACGTATGCACACTCATAATCTGTAGAAATATATGTATTTATCCATATTTAGTTTCATTTAAATTAATTTACGTGTCAAATTAAAATGTGGAGTGTTACAATCTCCCTAATTTATGGAATTTCGTCCTCGAAATTTAAATTAAAGGAACATATATTAAGTGTTGAAAAGATTTGAAAATTGCTCCCACATCTTATTTTTTGTAATACCCAAAATCCTCTGTACTCAATTAAATAAAATTTATCATTTATTTAGTAAAATTTAGGTGCAAAATGAAATCGAACTCATTTCAAGGCTAAATTTGGCAGGTTTCTAAAACTCTCATTTAGTGCCCCTTAGGAACCCAAAATGACTTATAATGAAGTAAAGTGACATGAATCAATTAAGGAGACAACATATCAAAAAAATTAGAATAATTGGTCAAGGTTAAGGTTTTCATTTGCCAAATGCCCTTCAGGGGGTCAAAATTAGAAAGAAATGTCATTTAGGGTACTTCGGGGGATCAAAATGACCCAAAATGAAACGAAATAACATAAACTAACAAAATGAATGACATATCCAAAAATTAGACCAATCGGTCGAGGTTAAGGTTTTCATTTACCAAATGTCCTTCAGGGGGTCCAAATTAGAAAGATTGTCATTTAGGGTACTTCGGGAGATCGAAATGACCCAAAACAAAATGGAATGGCATAAACTAACAAAATGAACGAAATATCCAAAAATTAGAACAATTTGCCAAGATTTGAATTTTCATTCGCCTAGTGACCTCAGTTGGTCTTAAATAAGGAAATTTTTTTAAGGAAAATCACTTAAGGCCAAACCATACCTTAAAATGTGCATTAGGTTCATGTGATTCCAAAACTATAGGATATAAATCATAATTCTATGCAAATAAAGAGATATTAATTCTTATTTGATTTTTGTGAACCCATGAAGTCATGACCACCCTCGCTTGATTGTATACACCCAGACCCACTTAAGCCAAAATCGCCCAATCGCATACATGTGTGTGTGCAAACATGTGAGTAACCCCATTTAGATAGTTTTTTGGAACCAAGATAAACATCTTTGACTATTATATGGTGTCCCCTCAAATTTGATATTGTACACCTATACTTGATGTCCAAGAAATAAGAAAATGGGAAAGTATTCCTTGTGTGTTTGTGTGATAAGTAAGCAAGGAAACCAAAAAGGAAAGTTGTCATGAGCAAATAGGGGACGTCCCATTTGAATTAGAATATGATTTAAACCTCTTTTGTGTTCACACATAGTTAGGAAATAAGATTATACTCATATCTTTTGAATTAGAAAGCAATAGTGGTCCCACTTGCCAACCATGAGTATACTTGCCCTCTTTATACAAACCATCCCCTTTATGTATAAAAACTTGCCCAAATTTTTGTGAGCTTCCCAAGCTGCCCAAGGCTACCCTAGGAGGTCCCATATGCTCTAATGAACATCTATATAAACCCCCCTTACTCATTTTCATCTCATCCCAAAGCAAAGAGTTGACACTTCCCTCTTTGTTTGTTCTTGCCCCTCTTCTTGACACCTCTTCTCACCCTCTTTTCTCTCTTGTGTGAGAAGTTTTTGTTTTAGTATTTTTGAGAGTTGTTGAAGTATTCTTGTTGGTGGTTTAAAGTTTTGAAAGTGGTTGATAAGGCGAACCTCTGCTGGATTCAACAAAAACTCGAATTCAAGTGAAAGAGATTCCTTAAACTTCTAATTTGCTATTTTAAATTTTTAACATGTTCATGCTTATTTAAATTCTAATTTTCAGCATGTCTTATTTTAGTTTTAGCATGTTTAATTATATTATAATTTTAGTTAGCAAGTTTTTATGTTTTAATCACTCATGAGAGTATGCCATACTTAGAATTCATGTTTAGGATTTAATTCAATGTTTCAAGCATGCGATGTAATGTTTTCATGCTTTCTTAGTTGTTTAAAATTTTGATATTTACATTTTTAATTCTTTTATGATTGGTGTGATTCTTAAATATAAGAAATTAAAGATAAGAACCACGTATTGTCATAGTGACCCGTATGGGTGTTCTTAATACATGCTTGGAATGTGTGGTTGCAGGGCGCAACTAAGAGATACTTGGTATGTGACATCCAATGGAAAGTAACAAAGAAATGTCTTTCCACCTTAAAAAGGGATATCTAAATTAAGAACATCTAGAGAGTAGAACCCCTTTCAGTCTTAACATCAACTACAAC
Organism: Tinospora cordifolia; assembly: GCA_030144865.1. Classification (NCBI taxonomy): domain Eukaryota; kingdom Viridiplantae; phylum Streptophyta; class Magnoliopsida; order Ranunculales; family Menispermaceae; genus Tinospora; species Tinospora cordifolia. The sequence continues at coordinate 8,923 of JAJIYU010000160.1, read as the reverse complement.
CAAAAAGTTGCTTGAATCACTTAATGCATGAAAGTGTTTGAATTTGGATGTGCTATTGATTTAAAATAGTAACTTAGTTGTTTAATAAATGATCCACTGGGCTATGTGCTTACCCCTTCCTTTTATTTTTCAGGAAATTGACTTGAATCATGAAAGTTATGGATATTAAATTATTTTTAAGTTTTGAAAGTTCTATTTATGGGCATGTTACCCAAATTTTGAATTTAAGACTTTGGCTAAAATTTATTTAAGTTTTGAGAGTTATGTACTTAAGTTTTAATTTAAGAATATAACTTTCTTTATTTTATTAGAATAAATAAAGAGTTTCAGGTATTCCTTTATCTAATTATATAGCCTTATTGAATTAAAATTTAATACATTGTGATGTATCCATGAACGTTTTCAATAAGTGTTTCAATAAAGGAATTGAGATGAAAGTTGTGTACTTATAAATGTAATATAGGACCCAACCCGCTTTGTGGTTGAGCTTAAACCTATTTCTAGGGGGTTGGGGTGTTAGCTCAATAGTAGTGGGAGTTTGCAAAACTTTGCATTTGACCCCCAGAATTAAGGTTCGAATCCCACGGAGGCGAAGCAAAACCCCTAGGGGTAGGGACAATACCTTGTGAGTAACAAAGCCATGACGAGCCATGACGTGCCATGATGTGGGTGTGGGTCCTGGTCGCGGTGGTGGTGGGTTGTTACAATAAAAAGGTGCCTTTTTATTGTCACATCACATAGGTCGGACCTACTACACACCCAGGACACCACGTGGATGTGGTGACTCATCAGGTACTGTCCCCACTGGCTCAATGGTAGTAGGGTTTGTGAAATATGGGTACTTAAGTCCTAGGTCTCAAGTTCAAATCTCCACGGAGGTAAAAGAAAACCTAAGGGGTGGGGACAGTACCTGATGAGTCACCACATCCATGGTGTGTCCTGGGTATGTGGTGGGTCCGACCTATGTGGTGATGAATAGTCCCACACGCGCTGGACCTCAAAGGAATGCTTGGTTCATAAGTGCGCCCGAGTAACGACTTTGTGACGAGGCCTTTTGGGTGTGAGATGGGCTCACATGCTAGGAACAAAACCGCCATGTTGGGTGTGTCTAACGAGGGACAATATCGTCATAGTGGGGCCCGGGGTGTTACAAGTGGTATCAGAGCCAACCCTGAGCATCTTGAAGACGAGATGGCCTCCAAGGGGGGGTGGATGAATAATCCCACATCTGCTGGATCTCAGGGGGATGCCTAGTTTATAAGTATGCCTGGGTAATGACCTTGTGACGAGGCCTTTTGGGTGTGAGCTGGGCTCACATGCCAAGAACAAAATCCCCACACTGGGCGTGTCTAACGGGGGACAATATCGTCACAGTGGGGCCCGGGGTGTTACAAGTAATGATCCCACATTAGCTAGACCTTAGAGTTGAGACTGGGCTATGAGTGCATACGCGGGTGTTCACTAGTGCCGAGGCCTTTTGGGAATCGCTCGAGTTCGAGTCTCTCCAAGAACAAAACTCCCACGGTGTGTCCATGGCTAAGTGGGGACAATATCATCACGTAGTGGGACCCGGTGTTTTACATCTTCATGCTTTTAGGTTTGCTTTTCATTATCATAAAATTGCCATTTGACTCTAACTAACAAAATTTCTTTATTTTGCAGCTTTTGTATTCTTCTGGCTATGATCTGAAAAGACTTTTCCTTATAAGTGTTATCCTCTCGAACTTGTATCTGCGTTAAATCTAAAACATGTATCAGATTTGGATAATACTTTCTTAACATAGACACATGGAATACATTATGAACTCTGGCCAATTGAGGAGGTAGAGCAAGTCTATATGCAACTGGACCAATCCTTTTGAGAATCTCGAATGGTCCTACAAAGTGTGGAGTTAATTTATTTTTCACTCTAAATCTCATCTAACCTTTTTGAGGGAAAACCTTCAACAGTACTTGGTTACCCACTACAAACTCTATAAATATGTAACAATGATCAAAATAAATCTTTTGATGATCTTGGATTTTCTTCAAATTTTGCCTAATTTGCTTAATCTTTTCTGTGTGATCTACAATAACTTCTGGCCCCAACAACTATGATTCCCCAACTTCATATCAACAAGTTGGAGATCTGCACAGTCGACCATATAAATCCTCATAAGGTACATGCCAATACTAACTTGATAGCTATTATTATAAACAAACTCACACAAAGATAAATATTCACTCCAAGTCCCACCAAACTCCAATATACATGATTTGAACATATCCTCTAACATCTGAATCACCCTTTTAGTCTGACCATTAGTCTGCGGGTGAAATGTTGTACTGAGATGGAGATGGGTACCAAATTAAGAGTGCATAACTTGCCAAAATCTCAATGTAAACTGTGAATCTCTATCCGACACAATAAATAAAGGCACCCCATGCAATCTCACAATCTCTCGATTATATAACCTGTTTAGTCGGTCTATCAAGTGTCTGGTGTTCATCGGAAGAAAATGTGCAGACTTAGTCAATAGGTCAACAATAACCCAAATGACATCATATCTACCATGATATTTAGGCAGTTTTGTAATAAAATCCATAGTAATATGCTCCCATTTCCAGTTTGGAATGGGTAAGGGTTGCATCTGACCTCCAGGTCTTTGATGCTTAGCTTTCACTTGTTGGCACACACTATATTTCTGCACATACTTGGCTATATCTTTTTTCATCCCATGCCACCAAATTGTCCTCTTCATATCATGGTACATTTTTGAAGATCCTGGATGAATAGTATACTAAGATCTATGTGTCTTTTCCAGTAATCTACCCGTAACTCCCTATCAACAGTTATCCATAATTGTCCTTCATAATGCAACACACCATCAGAGCCTCTCTGCCAATCAACTCTGTCAGCCTAGGTTTCAACCATCGCCAAATCAGGATCATGTTGCTGTAATATGATCTTCTGAATATGAGTATCTGTCAGCTGAATATGCATCTGAGCACAAATATCAACATGTGGCTCTATAGAGAGAATACTCATCATAGTCATTCATAGTCATTCTCTCCAAAAGTCGCCATTCCTAGGCCATCTGAAAAGCTACCACATTAGTCTCTACTCGTTTTCTACTCAGTGCATCTGTACAACATTGGATTTCCTAGGATGATACTCCAAAGTGAAGCTATAATCCTTTAGGAATTCTAGCTATCTATGCTGCCTTATATTCAACTCTTTCTGATCAAACAAATATTTCAGACTCTTATGATTTGAAAATAATGTGAACCTTTCTCCATATCCTTTAGGAATTCTAGCTATCTATGCTGCCTTATATTCAACTCTTTCTGATCAAACAAATATTTCAGACTCTTATGATTTGAAAATAATGTGAACCTTTCTCCATATAAATAATGTCTCCACAGTTTCAACACAAAAACTATTGCTGCTAACTTTATATCATGCACAAGATAATTTTTCTCATACACCTTTAACTGTCTAGATGCATAAGCAATCACTCGACCATTTTGCATCAGCACACCTTCCAAACCTGTCAGTGCTGCATCTATATATATTACTAATTCTTTTTCAGGCTGTGGAAGTACTAAGACAGGAGCAGTAGTCAACTTCTTCTCCAACTCTATAAAAACATCTTCACATGCTGAGGTCCACACAAATGGTACATTCTTCTGAGTCAGCTTTGTAAGTGGAGCAGCTAATGAAGAGAAGCCTTCTACAAACTTCTTATAATAGCCATCTAAACCCAAAAAACTATGAATCTCCGCCACTATAAAAACATCTTCACATGCTGAGGTCCACACAAATGGTACATTCTTCTGAGTCAGCTTTGTAAGTGGAGCAGCTAATGAAGAGAAGCCTTCTACAAACTTCTTATAATAGCCATCTAAACCCAAAAAACTATGAATCTCCGCCACTATAGTTGGTCTTTGCCAATTAATAATAGCCTCAACCTTAGCAGAATCAACAGAAATACTCTTTGCATACTACATGACCTAAGAATTTTACTTCATTCAATCAAAACTCACATTTGCTAAATTTAGCATACAATTTATGCTCTTGCAAAGTCCATAGAGTGATATGGAGATGTTGCTCATGGTCCTCTTGAGTTTTGGAATATATGAGGATATCATTAATAACACAATAATGAACTGATCAAGATATGGTTGAAATACCTTTGCATTAAATCCATAAACATAGTAGGAGTATTAGTTAATCCAAAAGGCATTACAAGAAATTCATAATGACCATATCTAGTTCTAGAAGCAGTATTTGGCACATCTTCTTCTCGACCCTTAACTAATGATACACAGATCTCAAATCAATCATAAAAAAGAATTTGGCACCATTCAACTGATCAAATAGATCATCAATGCGTGGCAAAGGATATTTATTCTTTAAAGTCACATTGTTCAACTGATGATAATCAATACACAATTGTAAGCTTCCATCCTTCTTCTATGCAAACAATACAGGTGCGCCCCAAGGTGACATACTTAGGTTAATAAACCTTTTAGTTATCAGCTCATCTTGTTGCACTTTAAGTTTCTGCAACTCTTTTGGTGCCATTCGATATGGAGGAACGAAAATGGGCTTCGTGCTAGGCATCAATTCAATAATAAAATCTATCTCCTGTTTATGTGGTAACCCAGACAAATCATCTGGAAACACGTTAGGGTATTCACAAACTACAGGAATATTAGGTCACTGTATGCCTTTTGCCTTTTCCACCATTGAACACACAACAACCAACATTCCTACTTCTTCATCAATAGCGATACGACCTCGAGTCAGAAGTTATGAAGATTTCATGCCTTTATAAACAAACGAGGGTTGACCTATTATCTGAAAGACTACTCTATTAGAAAAGCAGTCAACACAAGCATGATAAACTGCCAACCAATCCATGCTTAGAATAACATCAAACTCTGAAAATTCTAGAACTCTAAGACTCACAATCATTTCATAACCATCATATTTTACCGCACAATCTTCACACACCATGTTTGGATATATTCTTTCCTCAGCTACTATACTCAAAATCAAAGGTGTGCTAGTCCTAGCAAGTGACAAATGCAATCTATTTACCATACGTCTAGCAATAAATGATAAAGTCGATCCAATATCAATCAAAACATATATAGGAGTGTTATATATATCAATAATACCTTCAATGAGTTGTTTGCTAGAATCAAGATCTAGTTCTATTACTGCTTTAGCCCGTCCATGTACCATGTTACAGTTCCACGTCCCTGGATAGTAGAAGGTCTTTGGGGTGTAGACCGTGGACACTAAAAAGCTCTATGTCCTGGCATCCCACACTTACAGCAAGTAAATGGTGGTCTACCTTATCCAAAAGCAGAAGATGCAACTTGAGACACTGTACCTCTTGCTGCCATATAAGGTTTGCTCCCAGTCTGTTGCTATGGTCTCCTTGGCTGTGGTACACCTCTTCCTGCCATATGTGATGCTGGTGGTGGCATCGCTCCTATCACTACTAGAGCTATATATGCCTCCATTTTGCGACCTTGTCCACTATATCTGGGTTTCTTATTGGGTACTGACCTTCTCTTCTGATAATATAACCTTCATGTCGCAGATGGACTCATCTATCCTATTGGCGCATTTTGTGTGGTTGGCGACAACGTCATCCCAGTAGCAGTAGCTCTCCTCATCTTGGCATTAGCCTGGGTAGTCTTAAAATACCTAGCCTGTCTAGTTGCTTGCTCAAATGTCTGTACCCCTGCCAAAGCTAATCCCTCACAGATGCAATCACAATATCCATCTTGAATCCACTGCATCCGAAGCTCGTTTGTGGCTACCATCTCTAGAGCAAATAAAGCTAATCGATTGAACTGTTGCTCATACTCTCTAACTGTCATATTTCCCTGAGTAAGATGCATAAATTCACTTCTCTTCTTATCTTTTTGACATCTTAGGTAGAACTCTTTATAGAATAGCTCCTTGAACTTAGTCCATGTCTTAATTTCAATACCTCTAGTAGCCATTCGCCTCCACCAGTCATCTGCTTTATCAACCAAGTTAAATCTAGCAAGTTTCACCATCTACTTCACAATTATTTTGAAGATTATCACATAGAAAAAAGAATAATACTTTTTATGGCCCAGTCCCACAGGGATTATCATATAAGAAGTATTATTCCCAATGGCTTCGAGAAGGGCCATGTAAAGATCCCTTCCTCACCAGAGAGAGAAACCTAGACTTAAATAACTGATTTGTTAAAATGCCTAATGTTTGAAAGTTTATATTTGCTTTTTTTTTTCATGTTTGTTTAATAATAGTTTAAGGATTATGGGAGATCTACTGGGCACTTTGAGCTCACTCAATTTCCTTTCTTTTTTAAGAATAAAAGACTATTAGATGAGGGTATGCTTAGTCAACCTCGTTTTAGATTTAATGGATGCAATACTTTCCATCAATGAACGTTAGTTTTAGGCCAATTGAGTGTATTCTTTCTATTCATTTCTTTTTATGGATATTTGAACCATATGGTTGATATTTGGCGAACGAGCCCTAGACTAATTTAATTGATTTATGTTTGGCCAATGGGCCTAGAAATGTTTAATTAATTTTTTAGTTTGAATATTTGAATCTCTTCAATTATTAAACTTTTGGTTTTATTGGTGCACTGCATTACCCTAAAATATTGTTAATAGTCATATGAATTTTATAGTATGTATGTTGATGTAAAGTGAGACCCAAGTCTAGATATTTAGAAAAAATATTTTCAAGTACTGCAAGTTTTTGGAAACAAAAAATTTGTCAAAATTTTCCTCAAGCTTTTGGAACCAAAAAAAAATGTTTTAATTTTTTGCCATTATTAATTAATATTTATTACATCATTTACCCATTTATTTTGAAAGAAAATTATTTGAAAATAAAATCGGGGTGTTACACATCTTGAGAATTTCAATACTAAACTTATCACCTAATTTAATCGTTTCACCCTTGAAATAATTATTTAAAGTTTCTTGGCTTGTGTGCCAATATGATCAATTTAACCCTGTTTTGACTATGATTTAGTTGACCATCATTGATTGTTGGGCTAAGTAAAGTTAATTCACAATTGATTAAGGATCAAAATTTTAGGGTATTACATAGCAACCCTCCAATCCACATTTTCAGCTACAAACAATGAGTTTGAATACGAAGCTCTACTGGCAGGACTTTGCATGGTTTAAACACACTAGTGAGCATAATTTAGATCCATTGTATTTCTTAGTCAATCACTAGCCAAATTAACTTAGAGCATCAAGACAAGGACGAAACAGTGTAGGCCTACCTAGTAGAGGTTGGGGATCTCCTCCCTTCCTTCAAAGAATTTAAGGTTGATTGCATCCCTTGAGTAGATAACGCACTCACAGATACAATCTCGAAACTTGGTTCCATGTCCAAGGAAGAACCAGTGGCGCAAGACTAAAACAATAAGCTTACCACCACATGGATGAACCCAATTTGCAAGTACCTAAAAGAGGGAATATACATGAAGATATGATGCGAGTAATGAAGATATAATTATAAGTAGCTAGGTATATGCTCATGGATAAACTCTTTATAGAAGGGGCTGCAGCCTCCTTTACTTAAAATGTTTACTTGAGACCCAAACAAGACAAGTGTTGTAGGAGATCCACATATGCAAACATGGGAATCATTTTGAAGGAAGAGCTCTTGCCCATAAAGTGTTAAGGCAAGGCTACTATTCACCAACATTGACGAGGGATGCTTAGATGTGGTTCGAAGGTATGATAGTTGCCAACAACATGTTACTTTTATTTATGCACCCCTAGAAAACCTAACTTCAAATCAAACTTTGTGGCTTTTTGCTAAGTGGGGGTAGACTTTACGGGCCCCCTTCTAGCTTGGAAAAGCAAAGTGAGATTTGCAATAGTAGCTGTCACTATTTCACCAAGTGGGCAAATGCCAAAACATTAGTGTAAATAATTGAGCAATAGGCCACGAGATTCATCTGGTAATCAATCATGTGTCAATATGGGGTTCCTTATGCAATCATATCAAACAACAACAAACAAATTAACAAAGCTAAATTCCCAAAAATCTTGCTTAGACTTTATAATTTGACATTTCTTCTTTACACTAGCTCATCCCCAAGCAAATGGACAAGTAGAGGCTATCAACAAGGTTATCAAGCACACACTAAAGGCAAGAATAGAGGCAAAGAAGTAGGGTTTGGGAAACAAACTAGTATAGTGCTTTGGTCTTATCGTACTATGGCAAGGACTGCGATAGGTGAAACACCATTCTCTTTAGTATTTGGCATGGAAATAGTGATCCCAGTTGAAATTATAATCTTGACATTTAGAATTCCCCACTACAACCATGGATAGAATGACAAAGGAATTAATATTAACATCGATCTAATAAAAGAAAGAAAGAGAAGAGTTACAGGTTTGACTAGCTATGTATCATAAGATAGTTGCCAAATACAATGATCTGAAGGTTAGGCATCACAACTATAAAGTATGAGATCTTATGCTACAGAAAGTGATACTCAACACATGAGAGCAAAGAATAGGAAGGTTGGGCTCAAATACTAGTAATAGTTAGCTGTAGAGCCTACGAATTAGGAGACCTTAATAGGTAAAAAATCGGAAAGCCACTAAAGGAAGAACAATTTAAAATCTATCACTTGTAAAAAGTATAGAATGAGCATAAGGCTTGTAATCAATTGTAATACCCCAAAATTTTGTCAAATAATTTAAAATAAATAAAATAAGTCAAATAAATAAATTATAAAGATTTTAAGAAATTTTGGGTGCAAATGGTGGGTTGGCACATGAAAAATAAAATAAATTAGAGATATAGTGAAAATTAAACAAATAAAACCTTAATTTAATAATTAAATAAAAAATTAAGGTTTAGTAAAATAAATAAATAAAAATAAAG
>JAJIYU010000159.1:0-63676 GCA_030144865.1 Tinospora cordifolia | reverse complement strand
CTATAAGTACAAAGTTGTTCCATTGAACCAATTTTGAAGGCCTTAAACTATAATTGGTAAGTATGAAAATATATGACATCTAGCTTTTACTTAAAATGGAAAATCTCATAGTGTAGTTTTCACTTTGATTTTTTAGTTATAATATTGGTCAAAGTCAAAGTTCAAAGGTAGGTAAGATAGAAAAATTAAAACTTTTAACACCTAACACACTTTGATTTTCTTTCATGATATCCATACATTACATAGATCACCATAAAGCTCAACAACCACATATACACAATTCCCATCCCAGCTTTTCGCATTGCCTTTTTCTTTCTTTTAATTAAAAACAATATAACTATATCCCCAAACTTTTTTTTAGTCACATTGGCATAACAAAAATCTTTTTATTGTACTTTTTTTTTTCAAGCAACTACAAAAGAATAACATTTTTTTCATGTCACCTTACGTCAATGTCTCATTCCCATAGATGTTATATTCATAGACATTGAGTTGATTCCATTGGTTGGTTTTGGATTCTTTGTGATTTGGCAAGGAATTGTGGAGATTAATGTGAGTAGAGGACTCACTATGTTGAATCATTTATGTAATTATATTGATATTTATTTATATAGTCGATGTTTTGGATGCATATTCACAGTATCCAGAAAACCTTTTGTGTTGTGTTGCATATACAGCACGTTAGAAGGCACCAAGTACATAGATTTTGTTTTGTGGATTGAGCAGCCGAACTAAGTGACCAAAGATTTTAGTTGAATGGCAGAGAATTAATGAAAGTAGTGTAGTCTTGCGTACTATATACGAGATACTAATACTACTCCATCTTAGTTCTTTCATCATAGCTAGCCTCCTTGATCTTAGAATCTCGAAATTTCAGATCTCACGTTGAGTGAGTGTAGGAAATCACTTAGAATTGAGTGTCCTGGGTTAGAAAATCTCACAGTGTATTTGGAATTGTGGACAGAAGAGTCATGGAAGGTAGACAAAGAAAATGGTTTTATTGCATTGCGTATCATGAGGTATTGTTGAAATGCGTGATACGTTGCCAGTTTAATCTGAAGAAGAGCCCTTCCACATGGATTGGCCAGTGATAGCCAGTTTCGTTCCATTCTAGATGGAATGAAAAATTTTGGTCAATAAATACATATAGGAATAAGGATAATAAGCTTAAATGAAAAACTTCCCAGGACATGAGATGACAGAATGGTCCTCTTAGCAATGCTTATCAAATGAATCAGATCTTTAGAATATTAATTAGGGTTCATGGTGGTTTTACCAAGATTTTAATGTATTATCAAATGACTGTATATATGAAGTGGTGAATGATTACTATAACTTTTAGTATTGCATATGGCAATGGTTTCATGCATTTCATGTGTGCGTATCATATAATATTCTTATTCATCCTAGGGATTATTGTTACGCATTCCTTGCATCTCTTTAAGAATGCATTGACAATTGGATGCCTGCGTGACGTTGCTATGCATGCATCACCAGTGTCATGTGTATCAAACTCTTTTATTTCTCAGCTTGTCTCGTGCCCGCAACCTCAACATGAGATAACTTTTCATGTTTTTTTAGAGTAATTAGGGTTCAACATTTTATTTATCAAACTCATTCTAACCTAGGGATGATAACTTACACTAAAAATAATATGAGATTAATGTGTTTGAGATTCACATAAATATTTTTTGATTAAAACAAATTAAATATGGTTACACACGATTACATATTTAATACTATCAAATCCAAATTAAAAAAACATATTATAAATAAGTTAGTCTAAAATTAACATATTGTTTAATATATTGATTACACAAATTTTTTATTATTTGAAAAAAAATCTTGTTTAATATGATTTATTTTTAATAAAATAGTTATGCCTTACATTTTCACTTTGCTCAATTTTTTATTTTTTATAATTTACTTTTGCATGACCTATTATATAATGTTTTTTGTAAAAAATAATTTAAAAAATTAGTTACGACAAATTGAATATGTTATAAAGAAGTTAAATCAAACTTATTAATAAATATATTGTATCAGGTTAAATACAACCCAAACATAACCTATTCAATTAATATGCTAAATGTAATGTGTTTTATTCTTGTTTGTATAGTTTGTCCTATTTAAATTAATAAATAGATTAAATTTTAAATTTGCATTGTGTAATATTCATCTCTTGACACATTTCGTTTTCAAGTTTATGGTCGTGAAACTTGAAAACAATTGAAGTAAAAGAAAGGCAGGTAAGAAATGATATTGAGCGAGGAAAGTGTGGTAATCAGAACCCAATGATATCTGTGTTAGCCAACAAATAGTGCGTGAATCGTCTCACTTCGGCTCCAGGTTTGTGTGGCACTGAAAAAGAACATCATTTTGAGAAGCCGACACTTAGATGGAACGAATGACTGACATCCACACTTTTATGACTAACTCGGCTGAAATGGAGTTGCAAGTATGAAAGCAAGCGTGCCCGCGCAAACACAACCAGCATTCAATAGAATCAGTGTACCCCACTGGAATGTTACTAGATAGAATAGAATTGGAGCAAGGAAAATGCGAAGATTTTTCATTCCTCAAATGAAAGGAAAAAAAAAAAATCCGCAGAATAAGGTCATTTTGCAGACTAGCTTGCTTGGAAAGCGGTTATTTCAACATTACAACAGAGTCAATCAACAGCTTAACCGAGAGGCATGGGTCCCTTCTTTAAAATCCTCGCATCTTCCCTCTTTAGACTATGATCTTTTAGCTTTTTCCAGCCACGACTCCAGATTGAACAAATTCTTCACACCCACCGCATGATAGCACATCAGCCAGGAATCCCATCACATCAAAAGCTTCCTGTAAATCCGCTGCGGACGTCATATCGTTTAGCCAAGACATTAACTCCTTAGAGAACCCAACCATCTCCTTCACATTAACCAACCTTTCTTTCATCACGAACTCCCAACTTTCCAGGCTAACACTTCCATCTTCTGCCTCTGTTTCCCCTGACAACATTTCTCCTACTGCTCTACTACTACTTCCACCCATTAACACATTCCCTATCTTGCTCTTGCTGCGCTTCAGAAATTGCTGCAGCTGCTCAACCAATCCTACATAAACAAGCATTGGCTGGATGATGGAGAACAGGTTTTCGTGGCTGCTACCCCCAGATGCCATTTCACTGCCACTATGTCCTACGTCTGATTTTACAACTACTGCTGGATCAGCTGAGATTCGGAGCATTGACCGTCCATGGGAGTGCTGCATGTATGCATGCTGTATTCCACGTTGTAGAAAAGCCAGACGGTGGGTCAACCAAGATTCATAGGATTCACCAAGGAGAGAGTTCACCATCATGAACTGAACAGTTTCATCTGTTCCAGGAGAAGGACGCCCTCCAGGTGAAGTTGTTGAAGGCTTAGAATCTGATGTTGAGGAGGCTATGTATGATGAAATAGACTTTGCCATAGACTGACGCTGAGTCGTGCCCCCTTGTTCAAGAAGGTGACGGGCCATCTGGACCATGAAAAGGAGAAACCGAGAATTACTCTCCCTCCCTCCACCTTTGCAGTCTGTGCTGAATGAAGCACCCGTTGCAAATCTAGCTAGCATCTGAAATAAGAAACAAAATCTAAATTAAAGGAAATACCAGAGTTTGAAAGGGCCATTTCAACAGTCAGTAATTACAGAGTTGATAAACCTTAAGATATTGCACAAGCTACTGACAAGCACCACCAACGAGCAATTAATCAAAAACTCATTGGAGTTCAGGTGGTTGCATTTAGACTAACGTCTTCATAAAATCAAATGATTAATTAGTAATTTTAGTCTCAAACAAAGAGTAGTTCATAAAAAAGAAACGTAATGAGGTTTCAATTTATCACTGCTCTCCACATACTCTTGAAAATTGTTCCATAAAGCCACATAGCGAGCAGCTGTAATTGACCCAATTCATCTCAAGCTAGGTTAGATCATAGACGTACAACTGCTAAATACAGAGCCATAGATATCAGTCATCATCCACTCGGTAACAAGAGTTCAGATGGTGCCAATGACCCCACAGCACGTTCTTATAGCACCAGCTACCTCTTAGAACTGCACAGCTTGCATTCCACTTTCCTCACTCTTAATAACAACTGTTGAGCTTGCTCCACGAGTTCAGTTGTCTTAAAAAGACTACTGTTTAGCATGTTATATTGTTAGCTGAGCCTTGGTTAAGCTAGTGATGATAATCATGAAGATGTTTTACCATTATCAGGAGCAAGTATTGTGCCAAAATCCCAGTAAAATATATCTTCACAAATCCCTATTATTCCATAGCATCTTCTATTGCATAGCTTTGTTGACTTCAAAGATGATATTTGTCAATCAAATCACTATAGAGGCAAAACCGTATTTGAATGGAAATCATGTGCTTCTAGTGTCTGAACTGTCCTTCCCTGAACCTTGTTCTTATTGTATGCCTCAATTCTTAAATCCTAATATAGATGTCCACGAGTAACAAATTGCTAGTGAAAACATGCCACACCTTATAACTCACATAGATAGCCAAGTCATCCAATTTTTTTCCCACTTTTTTCAAAATAACCAAGTGTATCTGGGTATCTAGTCTCTCTGGCCCCTGGTTGCCCAAGCACGGGACATTCCCACTAGCTACTATTAGTGAATCGCTGAACTCGTGAACCTCGTTTTCCTGAGACAAGCACCCTGAGCTTATGAAGACAACTCATAGACTTGTTTCTTTTTCCTACTTTAATATCTGATAAGTATACTGGCAGCTGTTTGTAAAAACCAACATGGGGATACTTTCTACCTTCAAATTTCAGGTGAACAACTGAATTTCAAAAAGGTCTAAGTGTAAATATAATTACAAAAAAGAGCAAAGCACGAGTAGTGAATCATCTAAGAAAAGGAACTAAGCTTGTAAGTTTTAGCAGATTTGACTTACCAGAACAATGTCATAAGTCAACAATCGCAGACGGCTCCCATCTGCACGTCCAAGGGCATTCAGGTTGTCCCAGTACTGATCAACACAGCGTATGTAATGCACCATGGGAACAGATGGGCCTCGCAAGGGGAATATGCAGTTGCAGAGGGTCTCATTATTTCGGAGTGTAGCCCCCTCCCACTCTTTCTTTGGATTTTTAAGAGCTGCATCAGCTCGCTTCGCCTCCTGATGGCATTGGAAATGTATAATGTTGAAATGGCTAACCGTAGTATAAACACATTCACCTCGAGAACTCCCAGAATTACCAACACCCAAGTTCACTCGCTTGCTGTAAGAATAAATTCCCAACATATCATTAGGCCTCAAACTGTATCCTTCACGACAGACCATGCATGCCAGCCCATCCTCCTCTTCTTCTACGTCTTCCAAGCCTTCAATTGTTGGTTGTGAAACAACGATACGCTCCCCACCATCTGAAGCTAGTTCCTGGTGCATGCCAAGATCCTGCTTGAGACAAAAAGAAAAGGATGAACCAATGTTGCAAAACATTTTTATGTCAAATGAATATAAAGAGCATAGATTTAGAAAGAGAAGGAAATCACAATAAAGCTATACCTGGCTCAAAATAAACAAAATCTATATTATAATTTAGAGTTGGTAATTCTCAAGATAGTATGGCAAATATGATCATTAATCCTGAGGAAAGCAGTGATTAGTGCCAATAGTTTTTATTTGCAGCATCCGATGTCAGCAATTTTATTCAAGAAAATGCTAGTTTGTTGATTTCAAAATCAACAAGGAAATGCAACTATACTTGTTAGAGATCCCATTTTTATTCATTCTTTTTATTTGCTTAAATTTGAGAATGCAGCTTTTTCTAAAATCTATAAGGTAGGCACACAACCCACGTTTTGCACATAGAAAAGACTGCACAATCTACAAAATGGCCATGGTGGGCAAAGTTTTACTAGACCATGCCACGATCCATCAATGAAACTTATCTTTTGATAAGACATCAATGAAAAACATTGAGACAACAGAACACGATTAGCAGCTTTAACCTCAGAGAGTGTGTCTAGTATCATTTTAGAGCCTACTAGTGTTAACTATTAATTAAAATTCATGGACCATTAATGCATCTCGGTATCTCAATAAGAATATCTTTTTCTCCTCAAAAGACAGGTCCAACTATACCATCAAATGCCCCAACACACAACTAGAGATTAAAGGCATAGCAGCCTTCACCATACATAGGAAAAAGAAAAAAAATATAACAAAAAAATAACAATAACAGTTAACAACCAACAGCAAAATAAATAAAATATGATTTCATCTAAATTTCATAGAGATGTTAAACAAAATTCCAACTCAGATATAACTCTTAGTTCACAAACAGACGTTGGAAGGTACAACAATAGAAACAGACACTCAGCAATCCAATAAAATCAGTCATCTACTCAATTATATTACAATTGAACGCAACCAAATTTTTTTCTTTTTTTTTTTTTTTTAAATTGAACCAAAAGAAACAATGAGGTTCCTAATTCATAGATATTCCATAGTTTTGCATAAGAAAAAGTAATAAATATAACATAGGATAATCAAGAAGAAATAATCCTTCAATGCAAGAACCGAGAAGTTTACTTGTTCCTTCTCAGGCTGCTCTAATTCCTGAGAAAACCATAAAACAAGAGAATATTAAAGGCATAAAAATAACTGAACATATTAAGCACCAAATTACCTGGAGCAACTTTTCTCTTTTTTTCAGAGCACGGCGTCTCTTTTCATCCCTTGTTGCATTCCGCAACTTGTGAACCTTCTCCTCTAGAAACCCATCATTGTTACCCTCCTTATTTGACAGTGTATCTAATAAATTCTCAGCCCTCGCACCTATCTCATTTTCCCCAGAAACCCCCTCCAAAGCATGAAGCAACGGTAAAATACCCCCATCATCGATGCATCTCTGAGTAGCTAAATGGCCTCTGGAAAGTCCTCTAAGCATAGACAAAATCAATGGGACTGAGGGTAGTCTTAAACCAAGCGTCTGTTCAGCACTTAACTTGTACCCAGGTTGGCCAGAAAAGGCAAAGCTATCCCTCAAGTGTCTAACAGAAACTTCAGTGATCCCCTTCTCTAAAATGATGTCCTTCAATCTCTCTCCACAGGAACTTGTTTTAAGTGACTCTGAGACTCTAACAAAGTTCTCCAATGCAAACTTCTGCTTGGCTGCTTGTTCAGCGATGCTCTCATCTTTTGGATTATCCATATGCTGTTTCTGCAGCTGATCAAATTCACTCCAGTTCTGTAGATAAGGATCAAAATGCTGGATAAGTGCTTCCATTGCAGCTGGTTCCCCATAAGTTAGATATGGCAATATCCTTGCCACCATCTCAGTGTTCCTCTGTTGCTTGTTGGACTTCTTGAGGTTAGTAGGATGGCATAATCTTTCCAAGAACATGAGGACTATTTTTTTACCCTGTTCACCGGCACCAGATTCTTCACTGCTGACTGTAAGCACACTCTCAGTAATTCCAATATCACTCTCATTCGCTTCCATCGTCAAACTTTCAACAATCAAAAGAATGCCTTCAGCTGGCTCCATGGCATCTACAGAAAAGGCACGCCTCGCTGTTTCAAGAAGCAAACCTAGAGCTCCTATCCTTAACAAGGACCTTCTATTTTCTCTAATTTTGCAGCAATACATGAGGAGATTGAGCACTGAAACCAATTCTTCTTGGTTGGATCTCAACTCATCATCCCGCAAATGCTGTCAATGCAAAATTTCAAGGTCAGATGGAACACAGAAGAATTTTCTACTTTGTATGAAATAAAGTAAATGGGATATTCATAAATAAACAACTAAAAACTAGGAGTGAACCAAATGAAGGCACACCAACAATTTCTTCCAGAACAAGGACACAGGAAAAGGGAAAGAAACAAATTAAAACAGTCGAAACATTTAGATAAAACTTAAAAGAAAAGGATGGCCCAGTTGAACAATCATTAACAATCTTAGAAGCAAACAAAGTTGGCAAATGAGAGACAGTCAACATGCAGAATGTCATTTCCAGGTACAAAAGAAACACATGCTTCACAATAAACCAAAATTGCACAAAGAATAGTAGTGATGCAAAATTTCTTGATAATGGGAAAGAGGAAGAAATCCAAACGTTGTTTTTTTTTTTTTCCTTGTAAGAAATGCTTCATATTAGATCACATTGACACATTGAACCTTGTAATGTTACTACAGAATGTGGAATTTTGTGTGTAGAAATAGGATCAGAAACCAATCACCTTTGCTAGTTAGCATATAATGAAACCAGAGATTCGTATAATTTACATGGCAGATGCAATCCATTGACACTTGCTCATAGAGGATCAGTTTGCAAGGTGCTAGATACAAAATCTTTTTTTTTTTTAGCCTTTTGGTATAAGATGGGCAGAGACAGTGAAAAACAAAGTTGAATCCTTCAGTCTTCGTGTTCAAAAAACCTTTTTCACCGGTCACCTGAATTTCAATAACAATAGAGAGACATCCCATGTGATTGATTATCTTGAAAGTAAAGGCCCATATTTGAATTTCATAAACAATATAGCCTTTGATACAATAAAAGGCCAAAAAGATTGTCCTAAGGTTATACTAGCTCTGTTAACATGTTATGTGCCATTAAATTTTGTCTAATAATATAGAATTGTTTCTACCATCTAAGAGGTGTATCAGTGGCCTATTTGCCTTCTATTCCTTTTCTATATTTCCTTCCAAGAGAAAACAAAAAGCAAAGATTTTATTTTTTTTCTTCGCAAGAGAAAACGAAAAACAAATAAATAATAAAAATAAAACATCCAAGCAAATAATAATCAACCAACAATCAGAGGGCATATCTAACATGATTCAATCAAGTAAACTGCACCTGGATCATGCTCAAAATGATTTCTAAACCCCCATACTCTCTAACTGCACCAGCTATTGCAAACTCGACTTCAGGATCCTGAGTTTCCTCCCTCTCTTCCTCCAATTCTTTAATCATTGGCTCTGTGGCTTCGCCATCCAATCCCTGAGTGCAAGGAAAATTTAGAATGCACACCCAAGTTGTTTTAGTCAACTGTTATTACATAGGCTCTAAATAAAGGGAAAAATAGTAGAAGCCCTAATAACTAGACAAAATAGAACCTTCAATAGGATAAAGAATATGTAAATGCATGAATATATGCAGTATTGTGTTTGTGCTTGCATGTGCGCTTGTGCGAGCGTGTGTGGATAGACATATGTATGTATGCACACCCAAAAACATGCCAAGCCATCGTCAAAAAGAGACTCAATTTGCCAGCGACTATAAAATTTGGTTTTCTTCATTAATTTCTTTGTGAATCGAAATGTTTGACAATGTAGAGACCATGCCAAGAACTTATCTAATGAAAGAAACAACAAAAGATAGATTGCAGGAAGTAACGACCCTCAATCTACAAAAGAGAAAAAGAACCAAATCATCACTACGAAACCAATGTGTACACTGAAGATTTAAAAAGTAGCTTTCATTATCATATAAGATCCTAGAAGTAATAGTCAAACATAAATATAAGATAAAACATTCAAAGACAAAACAAACCTGAAGCCTATAGGTCACTGTCATAGGTGGGCAATCTCTAGCAGGAGTAAATCCACTAGAAGATATCAAAGCAGAATTGGCAGTGGTGGCAGATGTTTGATTATAGGACTTCCTCCAAACTTGCTCATAAACTTGAGAGATGCTCAAATCAAGAGAGATTATATTTCCAGCCACTAGCAACTCCATTCCATAGTCATCCTCGAGAAGACCTAATAGATCCAGCTGATGACATATCTTGTTTTTAACATCTCGCATCAATGGACCAATCTCGGCACTGGAGTAGGGATTCTTGGTCATTGATCCCCTGATAAACTCTTCTTGGGTGTGTGCTTTGTTTAGAACCAAGAGATAGACGGGCTCAGGCTTCAATGGACAGATCATATTGCAGAGTTGCTCCAAAATGAACTGCATAAGATGTTTAAACTAAGTTAGGAGGAGACGCATAATTAACTCAAGTAACTCCCAATGTAAACTTGAATTTATACCACCAAAAAACCTTAATTACCAGAAGAAACAGAAGTTATGAATCTTCTTATACACTGTGAACCTAGAAATTTACAACATAAAGACTCAGGAAGAAGACCCCACCAGTAACTATTTCTGATAAAATAATTCTAACTCAAAATGCATTTTTTGCACTGAAATTCGTTCCACTACAGATAAAATACAAAATATTAGTGAGTTTGATAGGTGGCAATCCTTACCAGCGAAATTCGTCCTTTCTTCTCCTCTCTATGGATTTGCAAACCAGATATACAGGCACGGATGAATTGCTTTTTATTTTCACTGCTCTCAAGTAGAAGACTGTCAAGAAGCTCTTTTAGAAGCCTATTGCAATCACTAATTAGCTTTGTCTTTTGCACTATAACACCCCTTATGACAAGAAGAGCCTCAAGAACTTGAGACAACAAATCATCTCTCATAAACCTACCATCATATTAAACAAGTCTTAGGAAGATAATAAAAAACACTAAGAAATTCCATCAATGCAAATAGCACACATACCTGGATCGAATATTTGAGACCTCAAGAAATTTGCCAAGGAGCTCTATGAGCTTGTGAAGAATGAACCCCTGTGATATGTCAATATGAAGGCTCCTTTCCTGTGATTCAACATTACTGACCTCCTGGGTTATTAATTTGCATATGGTAGTCAAACAACCCCTGGCAGTCAAAAATAACCTAGCATCTTCTGGATCAAGCATCTTAAAAAGCAATTCAAAATATTCCCCAGCACTTTCTCCAGCAGATAATGTTGCTGGCAGCAATTCCATGAGTAAGTTTAACAGTCGAAACCTCCTCGATGAACTTTGTGCACAAAGCAAGGTAATCAAAGTACACATCTCTGACCTTATAGATTGTGAGCAAGCAGTTAATATCAATTCCGAAACCCAGGAACCCAGCTCAAATGCTGATAAATCACTCTTTGTATTCTTTCTACAAGCACGTCGTCTCCATCTAAGAGCATACTTGAGAGCTAAGTAATCAACCCTTTGAGCTCGGGACCTCTGTATAGCACTTTTAACTGCTTGGGACACCTTATACCGCCTCCTGACAAAATCAAGATATGAAGCACCCTTTTCCCATTCTGAATAGCTAAGTAATTGAATATCCTGAACTTTTTGAGGTCCATCCCAATGTTTTTCTGATAAATCTAGCGCAGACTTACTCCCACTAACAAGACCACTCAAAGATGCAGATATATTTGTATTGTTATCATCTTTAAACTGACGAACAGGAGATGACTTTCCGATTGCCTGATCTGTATCTGTTGTGTCAGGTTTTGGAGGAGTACATGCCTGAGATATAATTCTTAGACAGGGGAGAATGATATGTTCAGATATTGCAGGATGCTTTGCTCCCAATTTAATTGAAGAAAATAGCAATTGGAAAGCAACACGTAACCTTGATTCCCAATATTCATCTGCCATTGAACATGTTTCAGAAAGTAACAGTAATTCTTCCCTAGTAGCCAATGCAATATCCATGGAGCGATGGTGTTCAAGACAGTACATGACTTTCTTCCGTATCAAGCTGTTCAACTCGGCCACTGCATTTGAATCACCCTCAGAAAAAGTGCATAGTACAGCCCTGGCCTGAACACGAGCAGTTTTAGGACCCTGGTGAATATTATTTTCAAATAACTCAGGCAAGATACCAGCAGCAACAAGCTGCTTTTTACAATTAGGGTACTTTGATAACACTTGTAACAATTCTAGACACTGCGTCACAAACGTAGTTGCACAACCATAGCAATTATTTGGTGCTCGAGAAACTGCAAATCTCGTGGAAGCCACCACATTATCAGAATGTTTCTGACGGAGATAATTTGTTAGAACTCGGCGGAGACCTTGTAGTGTCTGAACACTTTTGCTAACAGAATCAAAAGCTGTTTTGCACTTCTCCCCATATAGAACACCAAGAAGAGCAATTTTGCGATTGATCTTACAAGAAGGTCCAGGCATGGAAACCATCATTTGCTGAACAGAATCCTTTTGTTGTGAGTCCATTTCATTTTCTCCAATGCTTGATACAAGTTTAAGTAAGGGTTTTTTAAAACCTAAAAGTTGCTGATATCTTCTGTGAGCATTTTCAGATTCAGATTCAATAGCTGCCAATCCTTTCTTCATATCCTCATCATTCTCCATGTTATCAAATGAAAAACTAGGTTTAGCCATGAAATTAAACTCAAAACGACCATATTTGCAGTAGCCACACTCATTGCACAAGAAAGAATCCAAATTCTCATAATTTATGTTGCGACATTGTCTGCATTGATACGCATTTTCATGGCAATTGCTACAAATGCCATGCTTATCGGTGACAGATCGGCTGCAACGGGGACACTGCAGTGACTCATGGGAGGAAGCCTGAAGATTCTCATAGAAGGAGTCCAGCTCAATCATGAAATTACATGCAGTGATTGGAATAGGGAATTCTACTTTAAGCTCTGTTTGGTTGAAAGCAAGATGGCAACTTTTTGCTCTCTTCCACAGTGACCAATTGTTCTTCAACTCTGATAGGTCAGCCACTGGTCTATTGTTGTAATACAGGTTCAACACTTTCACAGATTTTGACTTGCGTGCATCATGGACATTCATGGTCACAGTCTGGATTGTGTAGCTTCCAGTGCACTTTACAATTATACGGTTATCAGTGAATTTTGTTTCAGATTTCAGACTTTCTAGCTTCATCCTGCTATATGGAACTTCTGGACAGCTACAAGCTACACAAGGCTCACTTTCAAGATAATATCCATCAAATTCCACCAAACCACTTAAAGTGTTGTATATGCGCGAATTTGGATGATTAGCCAAAAGTTCATTCTGTGAGTGAAGAGTGTCAAAGATGCACTTGACTGTGTCAGAACTCAAGCAGCGACTCACAATCTCTGAGTCATGCTGCTTAGAACAACCATCAGGAAGCTTTCCCAAAACCCACGCAACTAGCTCGGTGTACTCAATAATATTCTGACCATACATGGGAAGGAACTTCACTTTCTGCAACAGAGCAGCTAAAATGGTCTCTCTAAATGACTGCTTTCCATGATGCCAGATTCCATAAAGAACACATTTGGCTTCAACACGCACCAAGGTTGAGTTCCACTCCAGTAAAAAGCAATCAATGAACTGCCTTAACACAGTACCATCTTTGTCATTGAAAATATCAACAGCCTGTTCCATATCGAGGTAGGACTTCTCCACACCAGAATCAGTTGTCTCATCATTTTTCTTCTTCTTTTTTGAATCCGAAGATTGAGTGCTTGATTTAGTTGTACTCGTTCCCATGTCTCCAGCATCAACTTTATGAGAAGAATGACCCATGTCCTTTCCTGTGTAGAAGGCCAAATTTAAAAGCTTTAAAGTCTGAATGACAGACTCCTCACCAAAATAAAATATTCCACTCATCAAGAATGGAAGAATATCTCCATGCCTAGAGCAATACTTCTGCCAATTTCGAGGTCTGGCAGTTGCTACTTCAGATATCGCAGACAAGCACTTCACTAGTTTTACACTTCTTTCATATGAAGTTGGTTTTTGAAAGCCACCTGATTTATTTACAAGTTTGAAAAGCCTTTTGACTTCTGTTGAGAACTGCCAAGAGTCCCTGACACTGTAATAATGACTCTTGCTCCCACACAAATGAAGGAAAAGCCTTCTGGCATACCTTCTTACAAATGATGTATGCGGGTTACTAATATAGCTACAAAGAACATCCTGATATCCATCTAATTTCAAATCCTTACTGGAAGAAGTCCTGTAAGTTTTCTCCTTTTCCCCAGACTTTTCTTGCTTTTCTGGTCTCACTAAGCCATAGACTAGACGGAATGTGTTCTCTAACAGTAGTCTGTGATAATCCATGAAAATATCTGCACGGTGAGCTTTTGCATATGAATCTGAAAAGAATGGAAAGTAATTTCCAGCTGGCATTTCTCTCCTAACTGTTAGCAGAGCACCACATCCTGAAGCAGGATTAGCAGCTTCATGATTTACATTAGAAGACTTGAAAACAGGCACCAATTGCTGCAAGATATCCATTAGGTAATTGACAAAAGCCTGCTGCCTAAGGGAGCAGCAGGCACGAAGCAACTGAGTGGAAAACTCATTTTTCTCTTGATCATCCAAAGCTGATGAAACTGCAGGGGCAATTTGCACATTTCTATCCTGTGCATCAACACTTACAGTTGATTTTGGCAATGAGCCATCATTTCCAGGCTGATTCCAGTTTCGAAGCATCAAGGTGAAAAACATAAAGACAAGAATACAAACTTCCCCAAAAGAACGGCTCTTTGAGATGAGAGGTCTATTCAGGTTGATCTCAACCAAAAACCATTTAACAAATTTTTCCAAATCCAAGTTTTCAGATTTTGAGCAATCCATAAAAGGTCCTCCAACTGCAGACGATAACCTGTAGAAGAGTTGCATTATGGGAATGGCACGAGCACCCGTGGTTGTCTCCATCCATCCTTTGAGTTGATCAAGAAGCTCACACAGAAGGAGAGAATTTACAGCTCTTTTGGAGGCAGATATTGCAACAATTCTCTGATCATTCATAGGTGTAGGGAATTCACCAGATTCATTAGATTCCAAAAGATGAATCGATGGAGGGGAACTTTGCCTGCTTACATCAACGGCTAGTGGTAACAGGCTTGCATCACTTAAATCATCCATTGAGAAATGAATATCATTCCCATCTCCACCTAATGATTCCATTTCAATTGGTATTGCTGACATAGGGTGATCTCTAGAGTGTGGTGGGGGCAGTCGATCCGCATCAAGTAATTCATAGCATGCCTCACATAGATCAAAATCTGGGCACACTGTACAATGCCATCGTCTCCGAAGGATGGGAACTGTAGAACAGCCATCACAGCAGTACTGAACAGATGATGTGGCAGAATCTTCCTCAATCATGACCTGAGTAATCCCACCAGTTGTATTGGCAATATCAGAAGCAGCAAGGTTAGATGCATTCTCCACCACATCATCTGCAGCCAACATAGTCTGCTTTGGAAAAGGAACCTGGAGCAATCTTGAGGATATTGCCAGGCTGAGACAAGCAACAGATCAGTGTACATGAAATAAATAAAGCAAGCAGTGAAGAAGTATACAACAGCACTTATATGCAAAGAATAGCCATAAAGAATGGCTAAAGATACAACCTGCTGGAAGTCTGAACAGCCTCGTATGGAGCAAAAAGTAGTTTTTTCAGCAATGTAACAGCAGGGGTGACAGAGTGCCTGCCTGGATTATTTCCATGTAAAGCCAGGCATTCTGCATAGCTATAAATGAGTTCCACCGACGGAATAACAATGCTATTTATAGTTTGTGTGTCAGGTTGCTCTATATCCAAAATTCCCCAAAGCACTTGCATCAGCCCATCCACCACTGCAGAGCCTGCTTTGGATAAAAACATAAAACGATCCATCATCAAATATCAAATAAAATTAGATGATAAATGGTACTTGCTTCCAATGAAAACAATAATGCACGGAATAGATATCCTTTTGTGATTTTGCAATATTCGACATTGGACTCCTTTTACTTTTAATGTAAAAGTTGACAAAAACTTCATTGAGGGTCAATAAATCTTGGATGCAGTTCTAGTTGCAAATAAAGTGGATCTAGGAAACAAATCAGGGTGGCATTTAAGGTGATTTTGTGAAGACATGCAATACAGTGGTGTGGAAATTCTCTCTTGGACCAGTAATGTTAGAATGTGGTTTTGGAAATAGATGGATCTGGTGAATCATGGGCTGTGTATCTTTGGCTTCTTGTTTGAATGTCATCATAGAAGACAAAGGGGAAAAATTATAGTTAAACATGAGCCAGGGGACCCTTTCTTATTTACATTAGTAGCAGACAGGCTAAATAGACAAATTATGCTAGACAAGCAAGTTTGGTGAAGGGCTTCGTTTTCGTATATAAGAGAGCAAAAGTTACACTGTTAAAAATGCTAATGACACATTATTCCTGCTTTAAGGAGAAGGGGAAAATGTCAACCAACAACAGTGCCTCACTCCAGAGCTTTAGTGAGCAACAAGGTTGAAGGTTAATATAGTTAAAAGCAGATGTGGGTTGCTCAATGAAATATGTGGGATTACCACTAGGTGGAAATTCACTTACATCAGTATTTTGACAGCCAGTGATAAACAAGACATCTAGCAAACTAGATGGATGGAAAAGGGCCTTCCTATCAAAAAGAGATCGATCGGCTCTCTTCAAGTCAGTTCTTTTCATCCATCCCTCATGCTTCTTGGCTGTGCTTTGAGTTCATAGAAAGGGGACCAAGAAGAAGATTAAGAACTTTTTCAAAGCATTCCTATGGAGAAGAACTGGAGAAGGGATTAAGAAAAGTCATGCAACACAGGAAGTGATTCAGTGATGAGTGGAGAAAGGCCCCCTAGAGATAGGCAGCATTTCCTACAGGAATGTTGAGCAACGTGCAAAGTGGTTGTCAAGGTATACAACAGAATGAAACTCTTTCTAGGCCAAGGCAATTGGAAGCATACATGATGGGGGAACAGAATGGACAGTTGGTTGGAGTAGATGCCAAATCATCTCTTTAGAGTCCATAGAGGTTTATTTCCTCTCTGCAGGTTTCTTCACGCATGTTCAATGTCGAGTGGGAGATGGGACAACTTTTAAATTTTGGGAATTTGGACAGTTAGATTTTGGACCCCTTGCGACCTTGTACTCAGCATTATTCCACACTTCTTCCTTACACAACACTACTATTGCCTCATTTCTGTCAACTCCATCCCTTAATGGAGCAAGCCACCCAAGGTGAACTTCATTTTAGATAAGGGCCTCACAAGAAGAGCACATAATGACATGACCCTCTTTATTCCAAGACTAGAATCAAACCCATTCAGTGAAGGTCAAGATACATTTGGTTGGTCACCTTGCACTTAGGGTCTTACACTTGTAAATCCTTTCTTGACTTCCTGATTGATAGTTCCCGATCACCATCTTTTCCCCAAGCCATGTGTTTGAAAGGTGCATTTTTAAAGTAAAGGTGCTCAGGTGGCTTCTTGCTCACAACAATACCAACACCTCAATGCATTGTGGAATCACTGCCCTACTAGATGAATTGATTAACTGTAGATTTGCAAAGAAGATTTGGCAACTTCAGCGTGTAAGTTCAAGTAACAAGCTATTACAGCCTAGCAATGTTTTGTGTTTGGTTCATAGCAAGGGAAGGGTGTGATCTATCAAGTAGTTCGGTCTCAATGGCTGATGATGGCAATGACAAATTTTATCACTTTATGTCTAACATCAAAAAGACTTGAGGAGAAAGAGTATGTATCAATCTAATGGAAAATGCAAAGAGTGTGACGTTGTTGACATCACAATGACCAACTATGAGTTTTGGGTTGGATGTCATGAAAAGGTCGGAAAGTAGCTGTTCTAAACAATGTACCTCCAATTCGTATATGAGGTTATAGAGTATCCCAAAACACAAAAACTTCTTGAATATTTTCAAAACAACAAAAAAAGAAATGTAATTATTATTACTGAAATTTGATAGGTATTCAATCCACTAACTAGTATCAGTCCATCACATATAGATGGTTGTTTATCAAATCATTACTTCCAATTCAAGTCAATGCCATTCCAACAGTGAATTGAAAGTTGAAGACTTGAAGGGTTGAACTGCATTAGTCTATTGAGAGGATCACAAAAAAGCATGCCAACAGAAATAAGACACAAATTCAAACACATGCTCAGGATTTTTGAAACAGGAACAGAAAATTAAATGGTATGAAACAAATTTGTCAGTCTTTGACAATCTTTTCATTTAGATGTGCAAACGCATGTTGGAGTTCACATATTTTAAAGTTTTTTTTTTTTGGGAGACTGTGGTACCCTTCCCTTACGATCCAACTAATCACATATTTTAAGTTCTAGTCAACCTCAATTTACATGATTTACTGGAGTCATTTAAAGAGATGAAACATCTTAAGTTAATGCAATTGGTTACTTGAGTTTTGCACTTAGCATGCCACTCAGCATGGCCAGAAGGTGGCCTGGTACCTTCTCAAACAGATTATTTAATAACTTGTTCACTGTTATTATAAAAGAAGAGTTGCACTTTTCTCAATACTTGATGACATACAAGTACCTTACATATTTACCATGGAATGAAAATTCATCACATTTCGACGAAATAATTCGGATTTTCTGGCTATCAAACCAGAGTCTAGTCGTAAAAAAATATATAAAAATTTGACAAAACTTCAAAGATTCTAACGAAATTTGACAAAGCTTCGAACATTTCGACGAAATTCATGAAAAAATTAAAGATTTTAGTAAAATTCATAGAATAGCAAGTAAATAATATATAATAAACACTAAATCTTTTTAATGTTAAAAGACAAGCTTGAAACCATTATATTTATACTTTTATATTTAAAATATATCGAATTATATTTGTTTTCATCATTTGTAATAGATTTATGCATATTTTTGCATTTACGTAAAATTTTTTGAACTTATCTAAGTCGACAAATTTTTATAAAACTTCTCTTAAATTTCTCGAACTCTTTGAATTAATTCTGATTTTTTAAGGTCGAAGTTTAGGACAAAGTCGAATTTCCATTCCTTAATATTTACATGTAATCAAAGAGAAGAAATAGGTTGTGCCAATAAACAAAGAATTCTATTGAAGCTCGTGAAGAATTATAAGAAAAATCATTCATCATCGAACTTTGATGTACACATAAGTGATCCAAAATTCTGACTTAAACATAAGGTCACTTGCTTTGTTGGTGGAAGGTCCATAAAAGTTTCTTGGGCTTCCCTTAGGTGGTAATCCCCAATCTTCCGAGTTTTGGTCACCAGTCTTCTCAAGAACTTCTAAGAAGTTGGATGGTTCGAAGAGAGCCTTCTAATCTAAAGGATGGAAGTTGACATTGATTTGATCAGTTTATGACAATTCCCACATATTTTACCTCCATCTTCAAAACTCCAACATCTATACCTTTTGAGGATGGAGAAGGAAACAAGAGGTTTTTGCTAGGGGGGTAATCAAGTGCGCAGGACTTGACATTTGACCAATTGGCAGACTGCGCACAAACCAATGTGGCAATCAATATTTTCTTGAGGAATATGGCACTTTGCAGCAAGTGGATTTGGTGTTTTGTGGACAATTCTCAATCAGTATTATGGACTAGATACATTAAAAGCAAACAGGAACAATATTATTTGGTGGGGCTAGAAAACCTCATAGAATATGTGACTATTGAATACTCCGAGGCCACATATTCCATAAATAAATAAGTTTGACTTAACTTCATAGATTCTTGATTCATCTAAGCATGAACTTCATTAATTTGGACAAAACCTAGTGGTTTTCTCTTCTCTTAATGAGATGCATGAAATTATTAAGATTTTCATACTATTTTTTTAAGTGTCATTTATTTTAAGTCTATTTCCTAGGAGTTGAACCTTTGTATTAAGTGTCATTTAGTTTAAGGCTTCATTTCATAGGAGTTATCGTTTTGTATTAAGTTCCTTCATTTTCGTAAGAGACCTTCAAAATTTGCATTTAAAGACTTTCACTTCACTAAGGAGAATAGAATCAAGGTCTTAAGGGAATCTTATCTGAATTCCAAATTTGAGACTAGTAATTTCTTATGCTCTTTCTTGAGGTACTTAAACTTATCAACGATTTATCAACTTTGCCACATTAACAACACTTCATGTCTTTGCTTCTTCACATTCAAGGGCTCGAGTAAATAAATTGAATCTGATTTCAGCTTTTTTGATGTTAGATACTATCTTGACTGAGGGTTATCAAGATCTAAGAAAAATATGAAGCAAAGACCAAAAGCGATAAAAATGCAACAAGGTTGACCAATCTTCCTTGATAAGTTTAAACAGTTCAAAGAAAAACTTAAAGAGGAAGCTATCCTACAATCTGGAATTTAATAAAAATCACTTCTTGTTGTTCTTGTTGGTGTAGAAAAAAGTCTTTAAATACATATTTAGAAGTTAACTCATAGAAAAATAAAACAATGTACGCTAAATTAGACTTAAAATAAAACAACTTCTAGGAGAACAAAATACTTAAACTACTAACACTTAACATAAAGGTGTAACTCCTAGGAGAGCAAAACAAAGAAAAAAAGAAAAAAAAAAAAGAGTTAAAATATATGGTGCTTAAAACAAAATTTTAAAAAAATAATAATAATATTAAAAATCTTACTAATTTTGTGTATCCCACTAAGTGAAGACAAATCCACCATGCTCAACCCAAACTAATGAAGTTCATGCCCAAATAAATCACGCGAAATATAAAACTGAGTCAAACATCTTAACTTATGAAATATAAGGCCCAAGAATTTGCAATAGACTGCAAATGTTCGGTGATTTGACATTTGACGGTCAAAAATCAATACACATTTTTTGAAGTGAATTACTTTCATAAATTGGGCAGTTGGTATGGTAACTCCAGGATTGAAATAAATCTCTATGAGCTTTCACTTGTGAATGCATTAACAATCACAAATTCCATTGTATTTGGCACATTTCACTCTTTTTCTTCCCTTTCTTTCTAATTCTTTTTTCTTCAATCTTTGATTTAGACCTAAAGTTTTAATATCAAATAATGAAAACTACGGAAACACAATAAAACCCAAAATCAAATCAAATGATGTGAACATCCATAGGAAGCATGAAACTCACAATCAAATTTAATGACGTGAATCTCAACGAGAAGCAATAAAACCCCCAATTAAGTTTGATAATTGACCAAACAAAACTAAATCAGATCTTTTAGACAAAATAAATAAACCTTGACCCAATGTCTATGCAAGACAGGAATGAGAAGGATATTGACGTCACAATCAAGAAAGGGACGAGAATGTGAGTGATAAGTTAGATATGATTTTTGAACCAAAACTCTAATACCAACTGATGCAAATCCATCAGGGTTAAATCCAGAGAACCTCAGTCAAGATGGTTGCTAAGCCAACGAAAGCTAAATCAGATTAACTGATCTACTAGAAACCTTGAATATGAAGGAAAAAAATAGACCAACAGTACTAAAAACACTACATGATTGACTGATATTTGATAAGTTTAAGTAAGTCAATGAAAAGTTATTCCAAATCTGGAATTCAAATAAAACTCACTTTGTTCCTTGATTGATTTATTCATTTGTTGAAGAGTAAGTCTTTAAATACAATTTTGAATGCAACTCCTAGGAATATGAAAAGACATAAACAAACAACACTTAACACAAAACCGTATAGGAAGATCGAAAGACCCAAATTGAAATGTAATTTAAAACAAAATCATAACTCCAAGGATTCAGAAAATTTTGACACTAAAAAGACTAATAATATGGAAATTCTTAATAATTTCATGCATTCCATTAATTGTAGGACAAAAATTCATCTTTAGCCCAACGTAATGAAGTTTAAGCACATATGAATTACACTACTTATGAAATTTAGCCAAACTTCTAAATTTGTGATAGCCTTGTAATAGCAAATGATTGGCAAATGAAAAGGCTTGAATTAAATGACACTTTAAACAAAAGAAATGAATATGATAAGTCTTAATAATTTCATACATCACATTAAATAAAGTCAAAACCACCATGTTCAACCAAAATTATGAAGTTTATGCTCAAAAGCCACTGACGTATCAGTCCATATATGAAATTAAGTCAAACTTCTTAATCTTAACTATTATGGAACATGAGGTCTCAGAGTCTTTAATAGCCAAATCTTGAATTCCTTGTAATAGCTCACTAGGAATGCGTGTGTCACTTGAAAAAGTTGAATCAGCTTGCTCCCCTTATTGGTCCCACCAGAAGGCTACTTAAATAATTTTGCTCCCAATTGTTTCAGTGTCAAGATCTTTGTAAACTAGGTGTGGCACAAAAATAAGGATCAAGAAGCAAAACATTTCCACTGCCTTAATGAGAGGGATGAAAAGGAAAGCATTCCATGATTGAAGATTGAACATTTTGAATTTGATGATTAAGTAGAAATCTTATGCGGAAAAAGAATGGGAAAGTATGAACAAATATTCATACATACATATAGATCTAGGTTCTAGGTCAACACAAAAAGTAAAAGTAGATAAGTGAAATGATATGATTACAATTTAAAGTATCTATAATTTCTATCTTTGTTTGGGGAATGGTTGCATACTTCTAATAAGATTCTAATTGTTTTAATTTAAGTAAAATTGGGTTAAAAAAAAAAAAAAGTGAAGCAGAATTTTGTTCCTTTTTTTTTTGGAAGTCAAAGAAATATGTATTATCATCATCAAATTAGATAAAGGGGATGAGAAATCCCAATACAAGCCAAAGTACACCCAATCCAAAATTACTGGTTCTTGTTGACCATATAAATATTAGCTAAATTCTTCAACCAAACAAACACCCAAGTAGAAAAAAAAGATGACTAATCTTTCCCAAACTTGGTCAGAAGTTAGTTCCCTTCCTTTTAAAATTCTTTTATTCCATTCCTCCCATACCGCAACAAAGATGGCTAGTAAAGTGCATTTCCAATACTGCTTGAAATGCGGGCTACCACATCCTTGGAATTATTTCAAAAAGATCATCTTCTCATGTTTAGAACCCCACCTATCCCATATGCTCTATGCGAACCTACAACTGCCCAAAATGTGCTTCATGTTCTCCTCAGCACACCTACAAAGATAGCCCAGGAGATAAACAAGAATTGGCATATTTCCTTTGTATTCAATCTGTTGAGGCTGACAAGCCATCTTAAGATCTTGGCTTTTATTGGGGCTAGCAAAGCCCATATGAGCCTCATATTTCGGTCATTTAATCGAGCGGTGGTTCAAGCTCTGTCTTTTCCAAAAAGGATTTTGTAGAAAACTTCCCTAACCTATCTCTTATCCAAACTTTCCTGTCCTACCCCTCTTGTAGTCTCACTTCTTCTAAGATTTGTAGCAACTGAATAGCTTCCCTTTCCCCTCCTTCACCAAGGCAGCCCCTGAATTTAAGATTCCAAAAAATCTGAGCCTCATTCCCCCCTTCCTTTCTAACAATAAAGTGTACTATTGGACTCTCATGGGCAGCAAAAATATTGCAAGTCCTAGGGAATTGATCTTTTAATGGGTGTGTCCCACACCACTGGTCTTCCCAAAATCTAATCTTTTTCCCATATCCCACCTTCCATCTTACCCATTGATTCACTAGAGGGTGCAAAGAGTAAATAAACTTCCAAGGGCTTTTATATGTAGCCCAGGGATGCAATCCAACCTCTGTTCCATTCTTTCTTATGTCATGCATGCTTTGGATTACCTTAGCTCATAACCTATTCCTATTCTCATAGAACTTCCACAACCACTTTCCCATTAATTCCTTGTTCCTTAGTTGAATATTCTCAAAGCCCAATCCACCCTTCCACACTATTATGCAAACCTACCTCCATTTGATCCATCGTTATCCCTTTCCTCCCTCCTCCTTCTAGAAGAAATCTCTTCTAAGATTGTCTATCATATCTGCTACCTTCCTAGGGATTTTGAAGATTGACAACGGAAAGGTTTGCTTCAAGGACTAATTTCAATAGAAGAGGTTTTCATCACCTGTGTAGATATTTGTATCTCCACCCCTCAATTCTTCTTTTGATTGTCCAAATGACTGATTCCCAAAAAGATCATTTCCTTGATCCCCACCCAGGGGAAGTCCAAAGTACTGCATAGGCCAAGTCCCCATTCTTGTTTTTTTTTCCTGTCATCTGGCTTTTCCTGAAATTAATATTCAGTCCTAACAATCTGCAGAAAGTTTTTTAACATTCTCATGGCATTGTCAATGCTTTCAATAACATTGCTGACAAACATCAGGCAGTCATCTACATATTAAATGTAAGAGATCTGGATCCCCTCTCTACCAATCCCCAATCCTTACAATTCCCTCTATCTATGGCTCTTTTTAATAAGTCCATTGAGCATATTTGCAACTAGGATGTGTAGAAAAGGGGATCGTGGGTCCCCTTCTCTCAATCCTCTGTTATTGTGTATTTTCGCCTTTGGCCTACCATTTATGACGATAGAGTAATTGGTATTCTTTAAGCAGCTTTGAATTAATCTCCTCCATTTGTCCTGGAAGTCCTTATTTTTAGGACATAATTCAGGGAATTCTAATCCACTGAGTCATAGGTGTTAGCAAAGTCAACCTTTAGAATCACTTCTTTTCGTTCCAACCTATAATGTTCCACCACCTCATTCGCGACCAAACAGGCTTGGGTAATCTGCCATCCTTTGATAAAAGCCATTTGTGTGTCACCTAAAGTCTCTTGAATCAACTTTCTTAATCTATTAGCCAACAGCTTTGCTATGATCTTATAGAGGTTTGTCACTACTAAACTAATGGGCTTGAATTCCTTTACTTTCTTTGCATTATTTTTTTAAGGGATGAGGCAAATGTACGTCTCATTTATAACTTTATCAACTACACCATTCTTACAAAATTGCCTTATCACAACCATTAGATCTTCTTTAATAACCTCCCAATACACCCTCTTATTGTATCTCATACCTCTTCTTCACCAAAGGGGTTCTCCAGCCACTGCTTCTTTTGCTCTCCTATTGGGGACCACTTTATTCCCTCAATGACCAAATTCTTTCCGCTCTTCTTACTGTAGAGATTCATAAAATATCTTAAGAGCACCACTTCTATGTTGTTTTCTTAGGGAGAGCACTTGGTGAAAGTATTTGGAATTCACCTTACCTTCCTTAGTCCATCTCAGGTTAGTCATCTGTCTAACTGTTTTTTTTACTTTCTTTTGTTAACTTCCTTAATTTCTCCCTCCAGCTTGTTCCATTTATTAAGAATTTCCTAAGAGCTTTCCCCTTCTGCCATTTTGTCTTGGATCGCCTTCAACTCCCCTTCTAGATTGGCTTTCCTAATATCCTCCCTTAATTTTTTTTCTAGCTGCATCACTCCTTAATATTCTTCTTGATCTTCTCTAGTTTTCCCATAAATTAGAAACCTGGCTACCCTTCAATGTTATATCTCTCACACCAATCCTTGAGCCTTCCCTTAAAATCCTTATCCTCCAGCCAAACATTTTCATATCTAAACGGGGTGGGACTCTATTTAACTTTTCCCATCTCCAACCGTACAAGCCAATAATCAAACGTCAAACTCTAAAGGATTGGTTGCCTCACCCCTTCAACCATATTTTCCCATTTTGTATTGACGAAGAATTTGTCTAGCCAGTCATCACCATTGTAGTCCTTCCATTTGGGCATATAAAATGGAATTTAAATTCTTTATCTCTCTCCATCCAATGTAGCTAACTACCCCCTCAAAATGGATTGTGCTATTATCGTACTACTACCATACAACTTGCCCCTCAACTTCTCACATGGCTTTTTGATAGATTGAAGTCCACTACCACACACCAGAGGCCTGTACAGAGGGCTGACAATGCCACCAATTCCTCCCAGAAAAATCTTTTTTTCTCCTTCTCACCATCCTTACTCTTGAATTATACAGAAATCAATTCATTAAGGTCTTTGACTTTGGCGCCTCAAATGACCTTAAATCCCACATAACTAGAACTTCCCAATTGTATCCCTGAATGCAAAGCAATCCAACCCACATACCTACTCCTCTAAAGATTGCTCACTAGTTCATTTTACATAGCCTCCCTCTTTGTCTCCTGCAACATAACGATGTCAAGTCAAACCCTGTAAATAGTTCTTTCTATACAACCCATTTTATCTCTAAATTTGCAACCTCTAATATTCCCTATAACTATCTTCATCGTCACTAAATATCATTTCATCTTCATCAAGTGTCCCTCTCTACTCTTGAAAAGCAGCTTCTCTTATACTTGCCACAAATTGATTTAAGAAGGCATTCAGTTGGGCTCTCTCTTGTTCCTCCATCCAATCATATTCATCCTCTGCTTCCTCCTGAAACTTAAGGAATTCTATGTGCCCCTTCCCTCCCACCTCCTGTTACTTCAAACCAACTCCCCCAGGTTCTTGCAGAATATATGTTAGGGGAATTTGAAGAAGAACAAGTATGACGGAATGTACCTTTTTGGTTTGATTTTCCTCTAGGTTCTAGCCTTCATCATTCCATCTGCCAGTTCCTCACTCCAATCTGTGCACCCACCCTTTCCTTCCATTTCTTCTTCTGGTTGGGTTTTTGAGACAAATTCCTCTATATCTTCACTCTTGTTCTCCTCATGTTGGTAATTCCCTTCTCCTAAAGTGGGCCCGCTAATCTTGGATGATTCTAAGGCCCACTGGATGGCATTCCTTCTTTTATAAAACTCAATTTTGTTTTGGGCCTCATTGTTGTTTCTTCTTCTATAAACCTTGAGATTGGATTCACCTAACCCATGGGCCTCGCTTTCAGACAGCCAAAACTGACGTTATTTTCCCAAACCCTTGTTCTGTTCCCCTAGGCCTCATTTTCTCTAACTTGTTTCTTGGCCCACTCCCTACGCCTGCTAACTTCTCTTCATTTGACTTGGCCCATGTGATCTCAACATGACTCTATCCATGTATCACCACATTCTCCCTGACTCAAGCGTCAATCACCCTTCCTCTCACCCCAAAAGTTTACGCTTGCCACCACCGCTCGTTCATCAAGCGTCAGCCATCGAACACTCTAACCACACCTCATCTGGCCACCTATCTCCATACTTTGTTGGCATGCCACACTCCAATGTCAGCATTCTTCTATGGAGTAATTCCCTCGCTACTACTCCTTGCTGGAACCATTGTTAGAGGGCCTTCGTCATTCCTCTTTCAATCCCTCCTTAAAGTAGAATTTTTGCAGTTCTACCAATCATAGCTCCAGAATTTCATCATCTTCAAATATTTCCGGATCTTCCGGCAAGAACTCAAAACCTTAGCCTTTAACTTTGAGGAAGGTCACCTCAAACATTATCTTTGATTTGGTTGACTCTGCCATATCCAACAAGCCACCACATTTTTCTCCAATTTGGACCAAAAAATTCATTTCCCATCTTTTCAAAGGATCACTTCAAATTTTGTAGTGAACATCTCCACCTTCCAAAAGTGCCCTTCATCCTTTTTGGACTTCCCTTTCATGATCTTCCTTACCTCCCCTTTATTATAGCACATCAATAATGCTCTTTTTGCATCTAATCTCACTAAATTAGTCATCTTGCCAAATCTTGCTCCATCTCTGTCTCCACCTAGCTCCAATCCATGGCGTTGTCTTGTCTTCGTATGAGTATCTGTATCTCTAGCTTTTGTTTCTTTTCCTTCTTCTCAATTGACCTTCTCCTACTCTCTTGTCTTCCTTTCCTAATTCTTTCCTCCTTTTTGCTTTCCTTTGTCTTAAAATGTGTCCACTCCTCATCCTACATCTCTTCTTCCTAGATGTTCCTTCTTTCCTCTCTTATATCATTGCTCCTCCAGGGGCTTGGCGATTCCTCCATGACGAATACATTCAGGGATCTCCAAAGACTCTTTCATCCACTAGACTCCTATTCGATCTTCAAAGACTCTTCCATCCACTAGACTCCTATTTTGGGAAGTAGATGACTTGTTATTGTCCCTTGAGTTACTTTGATATCTCAAGATGCCCCCCCTTTCATTTGAGTACAACTCCATCATTACCATATAGCCTCTTTCCCTTCAAACTTTCTTGAATGATCCATCCTCTAAATGTTCCATAGCTCTTTTCGCCTCCTTCTTCAGCCAGCTTGCATCCTCCTTCTCTAGCACTGTTTGGTACTTTCATTGCGTACTTTCCTCTTCTAACAGAAACTCTACTCCATCACAATGCACCAGGAATCTTTTCATGTTTAATGTAAAACATTTCAGTATAAGTTTGTCCCTTGATCCTTTATTCTGTGGCAGCGGTCCATCTTTCCTTCTTACCCTTGTGCAACATGCTCCCACCAGTAAAATCCCCCATTTTCTTCTTTCTTTCTTGACTTTCCTCTGTCTCCAACTGTCATCTCTTTTCTCGAACAGACCATCAGTAAGAAGTACCGCAGCATCACCCCCATGGCCTCCTTCACGTTTCAACTCTAGAAGAAAGCAAAGAGGTAATTAGCATTTTTATAAAGTATGCGTTTGTAATTGAAATTGAGATTGACTGTTGAATGGGAATACATTGATCATTTTATTTTGTTCTCATTTAGTTCTCTTTCTATTGTTTATTTAAATAGTTCAGAGTTGAAATTGGGTTCTTCCCTTCCTATGTTTCCCTCTTTTATTGGATCTCTATATCTCCCCTTCATCTTTTTTCATTCCTCTTTCGTCATGTTTTTCCTTTCTCGTTCTAAATCTCCTTTTTAATCTACTAATCTCTATCTCAAACACTTCCCTGCCATCTATTTCTCTTTATTCTCAATCTCTTATATATTCCACTAATCTCTATCTCAAACCCTTTTTTTTGTGTAAAGAGACTATTGATCTCTATCTCAAACTTTTCTCTCTCAATTTCTTTTCCATCTACTTCTACTTTGTCATATTTCTCCTTGAGCCTCTTCCTTTGTTTTACCTTTCGCACCTCGTCTCTTTTTTCCTTTTTTCTCCATCTTCATTTGTTGTTTCTTTCCTCTTCAACAAGTTCGCCT
Source organism: Tinospora cordifolia (assembly GCA_030144865.1). NCBI lineage: Eukaryota > Viridiplantae > Streptophyta > Magnoliopsida > Ranunculales > Menispermaceae > Tinospora > Tinospora cordifolia. The sequence continues at coordinate 35,067 of JAJIYU010000159.1, read as the reverse complement.
TCTTTCTCTTCTCCATTACCTTTCCCCCTATCAAGCTCTTCAAAATTTTTTGCTGCAGCCTAGAGAACAAGATTTCATCTCTATCCTACTTATGTAGATTCTAAAGAATTTCAATGCCCTTCACAATCCATCAAAGAAGATCATGATTCTAAGAATGACCCTATTGTTTCTATTACTATCACTAGAGGCCCTATTGTTTCTTTTAAGCCAAGACATCCACAAAGATACATATGAGGCAATCAAACTAGTATCCTCGGCCTAAAAAAGGGAAGGGCAGTGGAAAGGGAAAGAGCCTCATCAATGTTCCTTGGTAGTTTATAGCTCTCAGCCAAAAACACAAGTCAACATCTCCAAATCTTGTTTGCCAATCCACATTCAAAGAAAAGATGATTAATACTCTCCCCTACCAAGTAGAACAAGTGGCAAAGAGAAAAGATACACCAATATGGAGCATGTATCACAAGTATTGATTTTCCTATGAGTGAGTAATCACCAAAGAACCAAGCTTTCACGGGTGCTATGACTTACCAAATGTGGTTGAAAGGGGGAACAAGCTAGGATATGGAGTGTTGCAAAAAGAAAATAAAAATAAAAAATCAAAGAATTAGTTTGTGGAAAAGAATTCTTATGACCCACAATAGAAAATAGAGATAAAAGATGGAGAAACCCACAATAAAATATAAATAAATAAATAAATAAAATAATAATAAGTAACTTATTCTAATAAAACTAGGAAACTATGTTAAGTTACCCTCCATAAACCCTACTTCATCTTATCGTTTAAGCATTCTAAATTTTCTCAAAACCCTAAAGTCATTAAAGGAGAACAAGGGAACATCGAGAAACCACTTGCGGAGGTTTCTAAACGCATTCAGAGAGTGGACTAACCATCAAAGGTATACTTTATTCTCTTTCTCTTTGCATGCTTTGAGAATTGGCTGGGAAAAAAAACCTAGTTTAAATTTATAGACATAAATTAAAATTGTAAAATTAAAAATATACATAACTTATTCGATTGTAGTGCATGCATGGTTAATCTAACTAAAATATATGTATATCTATGAAGATATATAATATACTCACTGATCACAGTTTGTTAGAAAATATTATAATATTATATTATATTATATATATATATATTGGATTATATATATATATATAACAGATTGTTAAAATATACACGAGTGTGTGTGTGCATTATGTATTTTATTATATTATATTATATATAATTAGTTATAAATTTATAGTATATCATGTTACATATACATATATATATATATATATATATATATATATATATAGATAGATAGATAAACAAATTAGTATATATTTGGAAGGATAGTGAAATGAGGAGCTTGAAGATTATAATTCTAAAACTATGTGATATTGAATCTAGGAACTTACAAGAAACTAGAAATAAATTTGGAGGTTGTACAAGAAAATTAGAGCGCAATAAAGTTTGTAGGTGAGTGGTTTCATTCACCCATTGTGTGCATACCGTCATAAATATATACAAATTGTTTTTCATGTTTGTAAACTAATTTGTGAAATATTATGCATATGTGCATTGATTGATAATTTGATATACTACTTTTATTTCATGAATTCCATAAATATCGAATGTCATTGTTTTTATACTTGAAACATTACATGTTTAGAAAAAAGAATTTTTATTGGAACAAGAAAGGAATTTCTTTAAAACAATTCTTAGGATTGATAATTATGAGTTGATGTATGGAATGTTCCTAGGTCAGAGCCAAGACCTAGATGATTATTTGTTCAACTAAGAATATGGAGATGTCATAAGATATAGTAGACACGAGACTTAAATGATTATTTTGCCACCTAAGACTATGAAATGGTCATAGAATATAATAGACATGAGGTTGATTGTGTTAAGTCATTAGACTTTAAAACCAATAACTTCGGTATAAATGTATTATTAAATTTTAAACTATGTACCATTGAGTGGTTTCCATGGGTATAACTTTATTTTGAATTAACTTATTATTTTGGCTTTATAATTTCTCGTACTTGTATTCTTGCGTATGTATCATGTGAGTCATTACCTCATGCATTATTTTAAATTATAAATGGGTATACGATGGTAGGCAATATCGTCTCACAGGGCTTTTTCGCTCATCCCATTTACTATATGTAAGATTTATATTGGTCAGTTGAACTCGTTATAACGGCTTTTATACATCTTGCTTTCTCTTAGAAAATTTATAGTAGTTATGAGACTTATGACTACTTTGAATAATATTATCCCTTAAGAATTTGTTTAGATGTGTTGGTTGTTGTACATTAGATTGCACAAGTTTTGTGCACATAGGGTTACTAGTGCTCAGTTTGAGTACTAGCCTGGTTGACTAACCTCTTCAAGATTTGGAGGGGGTCATCATAGTCCTCTAGAGCTTAGGTTCAAGTAAAATTGTCACAAGAAGCATAGGATCAAGCATTGGAAGAGCAATTTAGAAGAGTCCAAAGGACCTAAAGTTTTTCATCAGTGAGATCACAATAGAAATGGAAGTTTCACGACATGGTGCCATTCATTCCAAAGTTTTGGCTGAAGAAAAATGCAACAAAGATTTTTGTTGAGAAAAACAAACAAGGTCACCACAAGAAGTACAAATCTGTTTGTTTTTTTTTTTTTAAATTGGGGTGGGGGGTAAATGTACAGAAGTATACAAGCGGACCTAGGCCCATTAAGAATCTATAGATTAAAACTTGGACTCCATCCCCTAACAAAGAAAAACTTAGTCATCAAATAATCAAGATTTTTGTTCTTTCCTAATGGACCACAAAAAAAAGAAAGAATATATATATATATGAATTAGGAAGACAATCCCAATGGAGAAGACTTCCCCAATTCCTCCAGATCTTTTATTTAAAAAAAAGAAAAAAAAAGAGAAGCTTGATTAGTGACCGAAGTAGTTTCCAAAGCTTTTCAATTTGCATCATAATTTTTCTAAATGAAGTTGAAGTGATTCTTTACCCCCATCTTTCCCTACTGCCAATGCCCCATTGGTGGTACTTCTTCTTCTTCTTCTTATTGTTGTGAAAAAAACTGGTAAGCGGCGATGAAAAGTAGTGGCAAGTATGAACGGCGAATACGGAAAGAGATAATGAACGTGACTACCGAAAGGCTCTCATCGGCTACTGTCAATCACAAGGAAGTCAAAGGGAGGAGAAGGAATGGACAGAAGTGAAAATGAGAGGGCGAGGTCCTAAGCACAAGGAAGAGAGATCATTCTGGAAAATCACAGAGTGGTGGTCAAAAATCATGGAAATCATACATCTTTGACTAACGGTTTAAGACGTTCAAAATTGAGGGGGCCACTCGAGGAGACAAGGTTATCATACAAGAAAGGATTAGGACAACAATCTACGTCCTGGCAATGAGTAATTGTGATCGAGGGTGGTTGACTACCAAAGTGTTACTAGCTATGAATGCTCCTAGAAACAGAGTGTTCAAAAAATCCAGAAGGAGAGATAGTTACATGGTATTTATTGAGACATATTCTAATGCGAGGGAAAGCTTTATGAAGGTGGCTAAGCTCTCTAAGGGAGCGTTTCAAATATTTATATTCTGGAAGACACCGAGATTGGTACGTCAAACAATTTCCTCCAAGCAATAGCCAGACTAGCACAATAAGATATAGAGAACAGGCTTCAAATGAGGACACGAACCCACACGATGCAAAGCCACACAGTTGAAACACAGGAAGCAGCAAATATAGATATGGAGACACGTTGCAAGAAAGGCTTCGAACGACACAGAAGCGACATAGACATGAGGAAGAATACAAGATACAAACCGGATATTCGATCTTGGAGGTCCAAAGTCGTTAGGGTTTTTGATTTGTATTCTTGGCAGGAAGTACATGAGGAATGTCGGAGGTGTTGGGGAGGGACCCCCACTTGATAGTTATTGATGTAGGAAGAGCGATAACACAAAGCTCGAATGGCGAAGAAACGTCCAAGCTTCTACGTCCCCCTCGCCCCCTGTTCAGGATCGAAGTTCGTATGGAGTGGTTTAACTTCAAGTTGTGGGAGCAGTGAAAGATTGCATGCAGGTGCAGTTGGATTGGTATAGAAGGAATACTGGTCGCAAAATGGAGTCTATCGTTCATCTCACAGGTAGCAAAAGAATGTGAGGGGCTCTTGGACATAGCAGTCGACACTCTCAAACAGGTCGCAAGAGCTAGCCTTCATAAGAGTCAGGGATCTACATGTCGGATTCTTACCAACAGAACTGGAAATCTACGACGATGATGGAGTAACAGAGCTACGCCTACACGATCTTCAAAGGATGTGTTGCCAGGAGGTGGAAAACGCTAGAGAAGCAGATCGAAAGAAGGTGGGTAGGGCTGCTAAAGCGGAGAAAGCATAGGAGGACGATTGACCATCGATGGAGGCGGAGCGACAGCGACCAGAAGAGCTAGGGAAGGAGGAGAACACTAATGTGACCGAGCATACAGTATAGCATCGTCGCCGCCCCACTAAGGTCAATTACAGAAGGGTGGAAGGAGAGGTTTGGCGCCGTACAGGTCAAAAAAGAAAACAACCACAGAGTTGAGCTCACATATAGGAGAGGCCTGAGCTAGCACAAGATAATAGCCACAATGGGCCACCAGGCCTTCCGCAACAGGTTAAGAAGCTAGATTTGGTTGAGGAAGGGTCTGCATCGCATAAGAAGGGATCTAGCCCACGGACAAATGGCCCCAAGCCAAGGAAACAGGGCCAACAGATTTGAGAATTGTAGCCATAGAATGATAACAGAAAGGCCCACTCTAAAAACTTACACCAGAAAGCAAGCCCACCAAGGCAACTCCATTAACAAATGGCTTGATTTAACAAACCCAAATCATAATAAAGGAACGCATAAGGTGCTAGTTGATCCCTCGACTGAGTCTAATAAATACATCCCAGAAACACCCCTCTCCACCCCCCCTTGGCCACACAAGCTTCCCGGAGAAGAAGACGTAGGTCCAGAACTGTTGAGTACTGGTGATAGGCCGTGGAACCCTAAGAAACGCTCTATCATCCAATTCCCTTCCCCGTCTAATGATGCAAGTGATCACATGCCACAATACCAGAGGGACGATATGGACATGGTCACAAACAAAAAGTTGGAAGTCGGTAAACCTTCAAATTGAAAAAACCTTGCGGAAGGAGACCCAATACAAGATGAAGAAAGCCAAGGTGGACAATGTAGCACGATTTTTTAAGGAGATCGACATACAACTCTTTCAGTTAGAGGATTCAAAGTGATGGGTACGCCAATGGATTAGGTCTAGAGGTTCCAATGCGGATAATATCATGGAACGTTAGGGGTTTTGGCCCCCAAGATAAACACTGCCTGATCAGGCGCACGATTCAGGTAGCCTCCCCCCAAATAGTAACTTTCCAAGAGACCAAAAGAATTGATTACTCGTCAGATTTTATAAGTCAAATTTGAAAGACGAGTTACATCAGGCAAGCCTCCCTTTCTGCAAATGGGACAGCAAGGGGCATTTTGGTGGTGTCGGATGGCCGTCGGATAGAAGTTATTGAAACCTTCCCTAGTTTCCATTCTCTCTCAATCCGTTTTCAGGATCCTAGGAGAATTTGTTGGTGGTTTACAGCCTTTATGGCCCATGCTCGAATGAGGATAAGTAGAGCTTCTTGGATGAGTACCGACCCTATCGACTATTCTTACGAGGCCATGGTGCATTGGGGGGGGAGGGAATTCAATGCAATTAGGTACATGAAGGAGAAGTTGCACTTAGCCATGATACAGTTTGATGACCTTATCAATGAGCTTTGGTTGAGAGATAATGAGCTACAGAATGCGAAGTTCACATGGTCCAATAACCGCGACCAAGTGACGCTGTCAAGACTGGATCGTTTTTTGGTCAACTCTTAATGGGATAAAGTCTTTTTGGACAACCTACATACTAGTCTCCAACAAATCACCTCCGACGATTGGCCCCTCCTTTTGGATACATAACCATGGCCGTGGGGTCCGACCCCATTCACATGTGAGCACTCTTGGTTGGATAGGAAGGACTTCGAGAGCAACATGGGTACATGGTGGAACAAACCGATCACCGTAGCTGATCGGGTTTCAGATTTATACAGAAACTTAAACGTCTGAGGCAAGACCTAAAAGCTTGGAGCAAGAAGTTTTGGGCCACGGATATTAGCAAAAGACAGGAGTTGTCCCTTAAGCTTCAAGATTTGAACCGTAGAATAAAACATAGCAGGAGCATACAGGGGGAGAAAGAGACCGGGGCACGTATTCTGCAACAATTAATTACTATCGAGAATAGAATAGATAGGGAGGCCAGACAGTAAGCTCGTAAGAAGTGGGCTAAAGAGGGTGACACCAACTCCAAATTTTTTCACAAAGTGTTGTCTATTCGATGGGCAAGAGCTTACATCTCTAAAACACATAGAGGAAGAGAAGGAGATCCAACACCACATTATAGGGCATTTCACTAAGTTATATTCAAATGGCAATGGTCCTCAGTGGGCCATTGATGGAATCCATGGTGTCCTATTTCGGGGGAACAGAAGCAATGGTTGGAAAGGCCATTTATGGAGGATGAGGTGAAGGACGCTATTTTCAACTGTGACGGAGAAAAAGCTCCAGGACCGGATGGATTCACCATGCCTTTTTACCAAAAGAACTGGCCCCTGTTAAAGGAAGAAATCATCCTTGCAATGGAGGAATTCTACTCAACTGGTATTATACACAAATGTGTTAACGAGACACACGTCCAGCTGATCTTCAAGAAGAATAACCCAGAAAAGGTAGAAGATTACATGCCAATCAGTTTAGTAACCAGCTTACACAAAATTATTGCTCAAATTCTGGTGATGAGGCTTAAGGAGATGACCCAATCCAAGATGGTGGAGAACCAAATGGGATTTGTTAAACAACGACACATATTCGACGCCATCCTGGGTGCAAACAAGGCTGTGGAGGATTGCTCATCAAAAATCAAAGAAGGCTTGGTAATAAAAATCTACTCCTTCAAGGCATATGACTCAATTCGCTGGAAGTACCTCATTTATGTGTTGAAGAAGAAGGGATTTGGTGATAGATGGTGTCGATGGATATTGGGCTGCATCTCAAAAGTCTCATATTCAATACTCATGAACGGTAAGCCGAGAGGGCAGATTGTTGCCTCTCGAGGTTTGAGGCAAGGTGACCCGCTTTCCTGGTTCTTATACATCTTAGTTGCTGACAGTCTTCACGGAATTCTTCAGAAGGTCAAGCAGTATGTTCTTCAAGGTTTCGAGGTAGGGGCTCAAAAAATACATCTAACCCACCTTCTGTACGTGGATGATGTGTTATGCTGCCTAAAAATTGATCCTAAGAGTTGTAAAATGGTCCTCCTGGCTTTGGTAAGTTTCTCTCTCATATCTGGGTTGAAGATTAATTTCCCTAAGAGCTAAGTGGCTGGAATTCATATTACAGATGAGGGAATGCAACAAGCTGTGAAGATTTTGGGAATTCTTGTGACTAACTAGCCAATTAAATACCTCGGCCTCCCTCTAGGGGGGAATCCTAGAAAAATCTCATTCTGGAAACCAGTCTTGCAGATAGTTAAGAGGAGAATAGAGGGATGGAAGGGCAGTTACTTGTCCAGAGGGGGCCCACTTCTTCTTATTAAAGCCATGTTGGAGGCCCTCCCAACATATTATATGTCAATATTTCAAATTCCTATAGCAGTTTAGGAGTTGGAGAGAAGCATCAAATGCTTTTTCTAGAAAACAAAGGATTCAAACAAGGCTCAAATGCTAGTGAAATGGCAGCAAGTCAGTCAACCAAAGAATGATGGGGGTCATGGAGTAGGCCATTTGAGAACCAGGAACATTACTTTGGCTGCTAAATGGCTATGGCATTTTCCTAAGGCTCAGGGGCTTCTGTGGGACAAGATAGTAGCTAGCGTACATAGCATTTCTAATAACGACATGATGACAGGCATCCAAGCTAGAGCGACGAGTAGGTCTCCTTGAAAATTCACACACTCCATCTACCCTAAACTTCTTACTCACATCCAATGGAAAATAGGTGATGGGAAGAGTATTAGGCTCTGGAAAGATGCGTCAAGCACACCGATTCCTCTTAAAGAGGAGTTCCCTCGACTTTACAGGATAGCTCAATGGCCCCTTGTAACTTTGTTTCAAATCCAAAAGGAAAATTCTAGGGGCAATGAAAGGATTGTTGCATGGGATGTGGGTTTTCGAAGAACTCTTAAAGAAGAGGAAATTGAGAATCTGGCAATTCTGCTTTAGCGGCTAGAGACGGTGCAGTTCAGCCCCCATGCAGATTCTTGGCAGTGGACAAAGGAGAACTCAGGAAATTTTTCTGCAGGCTCCTGCTACACAACCTTCACAGCTGGGAATGCAACGCTGAGGGATAGGAGTCTGGATCCTATATACAAGCCCAAATGCCTCTTAAACTCAAAGTCTTAGCTTGGTTAATCATGCTGAAAAGATTAAACGGCACTATTTAGCTACAGAAGAAATTTTCTACCTGTTATTGATCCCCTTCTTTGTATTGTTTGTGCAGAGCTGCCGAGGATGACGTCCAACATCTCTTTTGGGAATGCAAAGTTTTTAAGACAGTGTGGTCATCATGGTAGCAGCATCTTCCGACAACACCACGCCCGCCTGACAGCACGTACACTCTCTCTTGGACATCGCATACTCCTGGTCCTTTGAAAACATATTGGTTTTTGGCACATTTCGCTATATGGCCAGCTATATGGAGGCCAGAAATAGTTGTATTTTCCTAAATAGTTGTATTAATGTAAATAAAATTACAAATGGGTCGCAGTACATGTTTGCAGTTTGGGTTTTTCTTTTTCTAAGTTAGAGTTAGGTTACTCTTTTGGAGATTGATTGCTTAAGTGGGCTTCCATTTTGTATTCTCTTTTGTAATCACTTCAGCGATAGACACCTCGTCCAATTTTATTAATATATTTTTATTATGTTTCCTTTCAAAAAAAAAATGAAGTTGAAGTGGACATGGCTGAAATTTTTTAATTTAATAAATTTATTGAGAATTATAACTTAACAACCATCATGGGTATCAACGCAGGGGTCGTGTTATAATTTGTGAAATTCCACGGCAACGAAGTGTGGACATCCAGCCTAGTTATTTCCAACTCTTCTTCTTCTGCAATCTATTTGTTCTCTTGAGGGAAATGAATCTCATGGATTTCATAATTTTAATCCAGAAAGACTTGATTCTTGTCTTCAACAGCATCGGTAATGTCTATCAATACCTTCCTTCCTGGTTCCCCAGTTGCATCAGCCAATACTGCTTTAAGATTCACGCCACCCAAAGCAAATACAAAATATATAACATTGTCCAGGAAACCAGCAAGTATCCTCACTTCAAGCTTCTCCTTTCCATCTTTACCAATGATTTTAATTCGTAAAGTGCGAGAACATAACCCAAAGAAAGGGTTGGATCCATCAGGACCATAGACTGCATCAGGAGTTAACACTTTTGCGAAGAGATCTTGTTCTTTTTGTTTGTTATCATCTTGATTTTTCTTCTCTATGTTGTACATATTGCTGCTTTCTGCCGAATAACCTCTTTCGGGAGCTACTGATTAGGCGTGCTTGCAGACAACTTCTCTTCTTCATAGGATGCGTTGAATCCCAAGGTTTCCTTAATTTCTTCAAAAGATGGCAAGCTTCCTGATGGAGGAACTCGCCCACCCTTTATTGATTAAATGCATCCTGCATTGCTCAAATAGAGACCCCAATCAAGGACAATGGATAGCTCACTGTTCTAAAACCAATTTTTGCAAGCTCAAGAAGACTTGATATTGGCATTTTGCCCCCTCCAAGCATATTAGCCATTTTTGGAACTGATGGGTAGATCTCACAAAATGCCTCCATCTCTTCCTTTGAAGCAAGTGCATCAATAAAAAGAACATTTGCTCCAGCATCAGCCAATACTTTGCTCTCAAGAGAGATTCTTCCAAGGATATAGCTTGACGAGAATCTATACGTGCAACAATAACAATATCAGAGCCACTCTCTTTCCGTGCATCCATAGCTGCCTTAATACGTGTTAATGCCTTCGCTCTAGAAACTACTATTTCGCCACAAGTTTTTTTTTTCAAAAGAAACATGTGGCTCTATTAATAAAATAGAAAACATTACACCTTTGGGGATCCAAAGCACAAAACAAGCTCACAAAACACAAAGGAATAGAAGGAGCCCACCCCACTATTACATCATATCACCCCACCCTCTAAGCCAATCGGACATAAAGCATCCTAAAACTAGAGGGCAATTACTAGCTCAAAAAGACGCTAAGTACTGAGATTCTTCCCAAAAATGGCTAGGCGAAGAACAATTATCCTAAAAAATTCGCGCATTTCTTTCCTTCTACAAGCACCAGAGCACAGACAAACTAGCCACCATCCAATGGTCATGCCATTTAGGATCAACTTCCTTCCAATAAGGGCAAACACTAAACTAGTGAAGTTGGTCATTGACTTCCGAAAATATAGGAAAATGCTGCCTCCATCGGGCCCACAAATAGCTAGACAACAAACACCTCTAGACCAAATGGTTGATGGACTCACCATTAACTTAACAAAAGGGACAACACAATGGGGATAGGCAAAGCCGAGGAAACCGCTTTTGAAGCATCTCCCCTATATTAACTTTCTCGAGGAAAACATACCAAGCAAAGAACTTAACTTTAGAAGGAATGGGCGCCTTCCAGAGTTCAGATAACAACAAAACTGGACTACTTGCCTGGCCATCGGACAGTAAAGAGAAAAAAGATTTGGTAGAGAAATCCCCAGACAGATCATTCAATTATATTATTTTGTCCCTCCTATCCTCCAAGATACTCCCTCAACAGTACATAAAGAGCTTATTTTTCCTCAACACACATTCGACCGCTCCGCACCCACAAATGTAAGTCCCATTTGCCATTGATTGAGTTCGGATTAGGACCAATGAAAAAGGAGACCGATTGATGATGAGCACTAGAACAGTTGTACAACCTCGGGAATAAGTCTACTAGGGCGTCAGTACCCCACCACACATCCTCCCAAAAACAAATCGAATCTCCGTAGCCTAGCCTGAGTCTAGCATGAGGCTCAAAAGACTGATACAGACAATGAATGAACTTTCAAGGACTTCTATGTGTAGCCTTCCTATGGAGCCTTGCATCTCGCCCATTAATATAAAGGCCATGTTTGCTTTTAATCACCCTAGCCCATAGTTGGTCCTGCTCTCGAGGGAATCTCCAAAGCCACTTCCCCACCAAAGCCTTATTTTTGCAAACTACACAACCAATGCCTAAACCCCCCAATTCCTTCTTTAATTGCACCTGATTCCATGTCATTACATGAGAGCCCTTACATTCCTCGCTCTTTGGAATTCTAAACACAGACAGAAAATAGGTAGGTAAAGCATCTAACACTGAGTGAGTCGATTCCCTTTCGAAAGGAACGCCCGCTTCCACCCATCTAACCTTCTAGCCACCTTGGACACCACCGGCTACCAAAATGTTTGAATCCCTGATCTCCCTCCAAGAGGCAAGCCCAAGTATTTAGAAACCAAGCCCCCTGATCACATCCAAACTCGAAGCCAAACTCTGCAACCACTCCACTACTACAAAAATCCCCGCAATACATGTTTTGGACATTTTAAGTCTCATGCCAGAAGCCCAACAAAAGCACTGTATTATTCAGACACCATTCTCAATAACGTCATTCTCTCCTTCTACGAATAGTAGAGTGTTGTCCGCAAACTGCAAATGAGAAATGCCAACCTTATCCCTTCCCATCATAAAGCGCTTCATGATGTTTTGCTCCCTTCCATTCTCTAACATCCAGCCCAACACATCCACCACTAATGTAAATAAAAAGGGGGGCATCAAATCTCCTTGTCTTAAACCCCTAACCGCCTCAATTTTTTCCCTAGGCCTACCATTAATGAGAATGGAGTATGTAACTGACCTAAGACACCCCTAAATCCATCGCCTCCATCTCTCACCAAAACCCTTCTTATGAAGCACAAAGTCCAAAAAATTCCAATCCACCATATCATAAGCTTTTTCTATATCAAGCTTCGCCACCACTTCCTTTTCCTTCCTTATCCTATACTCTTCCACTATCTCATTTGCAACCACAACATCAAGAATGTTCCTCGCCTTTACAAAGGCCATTTGATTTTCTGATACTGTGTCACCCATTACCCCTTTAATCTTGTTTGCCAAAACCTTCGCAATGATTTTGTATAAGCAATTGGTAAGACTAATAGGCTGAAAATCCTTCAGTCTTCTTACAAGAGTCTTCTTCGAGATCAAGCAAATATATGTCACAACAGTACATCTATTAACTTCCCTAGTGTGAAAAAACTCCTCCATAACCTTCATTATATCCCCCTTCAAAATTTTCCAATTTTTATGATAAAAGATCATAGGAAAACCATCCGGACCCAGAGCCTTAAAGCCATCGCATCCAAAAATTGCCTCTCTAACCTCTTCCTCATCGAAGGGCCCCTCCAACCTATTGCTCACTTCCCCACCAATCGCGCTCCACCAATTCCCATCAATACCCCAAGTCTGTTGTGGCTTCTTGCCACGAGTATGACCACAAGCTTTTGGTGATACCTGATCTTCTATTATTATGCCAGCAAAACCAGCCTTAATAAACCCTTTCACAGTTCTTTTAACATTCATGGCATTCCCATACCCATTATCCCTATCACCAATCACAGGAATTGACACGACTTGAGTAATTTGACTCCCTTGATCCACCATTTCCCCATAAGAAATCAGAGCCACATCAGGTAACCCCAATCTAGCAGTAGAAATTGAAAATCCACTCGTGAAGCAAAAATCAAATCTAACCTTCTCCAAAAGCTTTGCACTAAGAGCATCGAAACAAGTTGGACCTTGATGAATTTCAAGCGATTCAAGTACTCGACGAAGCCGCTTCGTGGGAGATTCAAAGGCATTTCATTCCTCCAGATCTTTTTTCAACATACACAATCAACAAAGATGTGTCGACTACTTTCTTTGCACAACTTGCACAAACGACATCAACGAAGGAGAGAGAATAAAACTTAAACTACCTTTGAAGAGCGTTCACACTATTCAAGAAGCCCCACCTCCTACACTACTTTCCCCCAAGATGGAAAAAATCACAAATAATGTTATATTACTTGGTCAAAAGCTTGTGAAAGTTTGAAAATAACTCACAAATTATACCACATCAAGAATTCTCTTGGAAAAAACCATAAATAATGTGATATTACTTGGTCGAAAGCTAGTATACATCAAGAATCCTCTCAGAATTCAGAAAGGGCTCCATTACCCACTTTAAAATGGACAAAAGGTTGAGCCAATGTTGTCAAAGCAAAAAGGTAGAACTAGGCAATAAGCCTCTGTAAGGCAAGGCAGGGCTTAAGCAAGGCCTACATAGACCATAAAATAATTATTTAAAATTAAAAAAAAAAATCATTTATTTATTCATTATTCCCTCCCTCTCTCTCTCTCTCTCTCTCTCTCTCTCTCTCTCTCTCTCTCTATATATATATATATATATATATATATATATATATATAAATGATATATAACTGATTTTAGTAAATTATTAAATTTTTATTAATTTAAAGTATAAAATAAAAAAAATTTCAAGCCCCTCCTAAAAACAATAACTTGCAACTACCTCCCTAGAGCGCCTAGGCGATGCTATGACAACACAGGGTATGAATAAACTTCAATAGACTTCAAAAGGATGCTTTGGATATTATGGAAAATTGTTTCTTCTTCTTCTTCTCCTTTTTTTTTTTTGAAGGAGGCTTTGGAAGACAAGCTAGAATTTATTAAGGTCAAGTACAACCATGGTAATTAACCACCATTCCCCAGCTAGAGTGGGCAATTTGAGATAAGAAAACCAAATATTATCTTTTTTTATTTTTTGAGAAAGAAACAATCAAATATCCTCAAACATCCTCAAATTGAAAAGGTATGGGCCCACAATTGTTATGTATCAGATTTAGAATAACCAACCAGTGATTAAGCCCCATCCTAACAAACAATTGATGACACCAGATAGGACAAGGTCTAATCTTTTCCAAGCAAGAAAACCTATCTGATAGACAACATATAGGGTGAAATTGGGCTATGTGACCATGAAGTTCTAAAGGGGATGGTCCCATAATTGAAATTCATGAATCAAGTCATTGAACTTAAGCATTGGATAATGAATTTTGCTATTATTCAGCTTCTTGTTGATTCTTCTAACTACATTAAAATCAACCCCAACACATCAATTTGATAACAAAAACCAATTAAAGCAGCCATTTCCTCTCAAAACCTTAACCTATTAACCTCTTTATTCAGGCCATAGACACGAGAGAGCCAAAACTCTTCCTTATCCTTCTCCTTGATCAAAACTGAAATAAAGAATACCCCCATAAAAGAGGAAAAAAAAAATTTTAATAATAATTGGGCCTCTCACAAAGAAAAAGCCCCCTCACTTAATCCCACATCCGTATAGATGGGTCCAACCTTTTTAGGCTTGGGAAAGCCCTGTGAAAGTTAAAATCTCTTACATATTAAATCCACTTGATGTATGCTCATATACACAATATTTACTCCTTAAAGTAAAATTTTTTTACATAGTTATCATTTACATTGTGTGTGTGTGTGTGTGTTTGTCAATATATGTAAAAGAATAAACATAAGGCCTTATCATCAACTACAAGATATATAAGAATATAATATAATATAATAATAATGTTTATAAGGTCTTAAATGTTTATATAATACTAAATTAAACATATTAGAAATGTCCAATAGAGAATAAAATATTACAATAAAATAAAAAGACAATTGAATTTTTTTTCTTATGAATGACGTATACAAATTAGAATTCCTTATGACTCAAATAGTCAGATCTAGACTAAATGGGAAGGTTCCTTGGTGCACAAGAGCGTACAACACAATAGAAAACGTTGAAATAGATTTTTTTTTTTTTTGAACTAGTTTGGACATGTTGCTCCACTCAATACTCTCATTAGAGAGAGAGAGAGAGTGTGTGTGTGTGTGTCTGTGTCTATGTATACACCCAAACCTGCTCAAACTCACCCAGATCGATTCAAATAGGCTAAGTTTTCCAGGTGGGCAAGTGAGATTCTTCACCCTAACTCCATAGTCATTTTTGAAGAGCACTTAACACATCATTAGTCAGCAAGTCAACCATTACAACCTCCTAACCTGACACGGAGTCGTGATAGCCCAGAGTGTAGCCCTTAACACTAGCGTGCATGTAGTGATGTATTTATGAGCACATAGATGTGCTGCCAACAAAAACACATGCCTTAAAAGTAGTGATTACTTTCTATGTACATTCAGAACAGTTCAATCAACAATAGATTATGCATATGCATTCATGTTCAATCCTATTCTTGAAGACTAATATGACAAAAAAATGACCCTAGGACTGTAACAAGGACATTGTTATGACAAGTGCCACCAACATGCTAAATGCATTACTTCAATTTCACACAGGAAAGCAAAATCCATGACCAAACCCTTGAGTTGGTATTCTGGTATTGTTAGGAAAGAAAGTCTGGATAAATAGAAACAAGAAGAAAGAAGAAAGTGTGAAACGTCAGAAAGTATCGCATCTACATATAAGTAAAAATACCATGAATTTCCAAGAAAGATGCCAGGTTTGATCTTCTCTGCAATGCAATCTTTGACACTGCACGCATCTGTGCTGTAAATTCTTCGATTACCCAACCTGCTGTTGAACCACCAACCCCCAGTCTTGAAGCAAGCACAGGAGAGGATTTTACAATGCCAAGCAAGCGCATTGTGTCCTTCACCTGGAGACAAGAGAACCATTTAGCAATTCAAAGCCTTCTTAAACATGTCCATTCTTCAAATGATAAAATAACTGAAGTTATATAAAATCAGGTAGAACACGGTGATTACATGGTAATATATGTCCCTCTTTGGGAACACAGCTTGAAGAACATGGCAAGCAGCTGATTGCAACAACAGTTCTCTATCACTCTCAAATATAGCTGCTAATAACTTCTTACAATTGAGTTTATTCAGCTCAATTTGTACATCCTCAATTTCTGAACATCCACGTGAATAGGAGAGAGAATAAAGCCTAGCTAAAAGCTTGAGCCCATCTGCAATAACTTGTTCTTGTATCAGAGCAGTTTGCATGTAACGACACTTCTTCCCCATTCCTGCAGCCCCAGAACTACAACCAAGTACATGTGCTTCCATGTCCAGCACAGCGTCCATTTTCTCCTTCCACCCAAATTCATCCTTGGCTCGACCATATATTTCCAGTGAGTCTATTCTAGGCAAGGTAGATCCACTGAAAGTTGGGCCAACAAAGATTGTAAATTCTTCATCAGCAAGGAGTGATTCGGCGATGGTAAACGGAATATCATACCAAGATCGCATGCCTTCATCCAGCTTAATTACTCTCTGAAAAATAGTTATTTCTGAAGGGATGTGATTTGCCGAAGTGTTACCCACATAAAGGCGCAAGCCAACCATGACTATATCAGGATTTGAGTTGGACACAATTATCTACAACAAACAAAAAAGCCAAACTTTCAAATCCCATTTTGTTCCAAGTACAACCATAAAAAGGGGGGGAAAAGGGCAAAAAAAATAAGAACTTGCAGCATATGGTTGCTAGACAAGTTTTCAATTTTCATGCTGGAGTTTGTCAAGGATCTCAAAGAAAACTAAAAATAAAAATAAATAAAAAAGTTTACAAACCAAGTATCGAAGTGGACAAAAACATCAGAATCTTAAGAGAAAGCAAGATAGAAGTACAGAAAAGGAAACTCCATCTACTGTAAAATAAAAACAAAGGGGGGAAAAAGGAAAACAAAAGGCTTTAGAAAAGGCAAGTTATGCACCACTATAGCTCTTCAAAAACAAAATAAAAAGTCTCTAAAATTCTCCAAACTTCTATCAAAATTATACAACTTATAACCATTTAAGTGTTCTATTGAACATACAAATAAAAATAAAAATAAAAACAATTAAAGTTCTTCGAACTTAAATCAATCTTCTCCAATTTCAAATTGACTGCAAGTCGAAATTTTAAAAATGAATCTAAATTAGGTCAAAAAATATAGAATAATTCACAAAATTAAAACTTCAAATAAATAGTTCTTTGAAATTAGCGTCATGATGCCCACACAAAACTGCATGCATTTATGATTGAAGCTCAATGCCATGCAAAATTGACAAAAACTAAACAATACTTTTTCACGTCACCAATTTACAGTTACAAGAAAAATTATAAAAATAGTACGTATATTGATAAAAATTTTTTCATTCTTCTTTGTACTTTGTAGTACAGTACTTCAGTGGATCTCGCTTCGTTTATCGTTTAGTACAGTCTTAATTTCGGTGGAACGGCAATGACAGAACACTAATTGGGAGAGGTTCATACAAATGCAAAATCTGTCAATCATTATTATCATTAAATGTCTAACTCTAAATTACTTTATCATAAATTCATAACATTTATTATTTTTTAAAAAAGTTACTAAAAAGTATTACATATGATATGTGTAAGTATATAGTATGCACATAGCTGGCCCCCATAAGGATTCCCTAAAAATAAACTACAGAACATCACCCACACTCAAAGACAATCACCCAGAGGATACCCATTACATAACTTGCTACCTAACAAGAGGCTAAAAGGAGATATTGTTCTCACGCTCTACCAACCGGACTTGCCTTCTCAGCAAACACCTTTCTATGAACAAACTTTTTTTTAATAAGAAACAAGTATTAGGAGCGTAAAAGAGCTGTATATGAACATAGCAAGACCTCAAAAAGAACCCCGGCCCCCAATAAAAAAACTATAGAAGTACTGGGAGCCAACCTCTCAAACCAGTCCCTTAAAATTTATCCCTCAGACAATTTGCATGAACTTAACCCTAGAGACGCAAGGTAAAAAAATCTATCCCACACGCCACAAGATCTTTCTGTTATCAAAAATACAATTCTTTTGCCCATGCCAAAATGCCCAAACGGTAGCAGAGACAACTAATCTCCAATAGTCCTTCAAATTTGTGGGGCCAAACACCACTTTCAGGGAAATTCCACAAGGAAGATATTGTGGATAATCAGAGAAACATTTATAAGACAAATATTATAAATATCTTGGATAATTTATGACTCTTATTCAAGTAAAAATTTCTCAAAAATGACAATTTGTTGAAGAAAAATAGAAGATCTTTATTTCAGATTTGATTTCCTCAAAATTAATTTGTAATTTAATTATTTAACATCTAGAGCAATGTAATTTTCTTTTTCTATTTTGTTTCATTTCAAAGACAAAAGAGGGATTAGTAGGATGGATACAAGCCCCCTTATGCAAGGTATCCCAGGGACTTAAATGGTAGGACTCAATAAAGCTTCAATGAGTTGGCGCAAATAGATCAAGTAATGAAAAACATGACATGGTTTTTCAACTTTTCATCAAATTTAATTGATCTTTCAAAACAAATAAAATTACAAAGGTAAAATTCAACTTACCGCTAATATATAATTTGCAACATAATGTAACTATGTATACATGTAATATATGTGGGTGCATGTGTGAACAACTGCCAATCTCAAATTTAGTTGCAAAATATTCGTAAGAATAAAACCTCATAAGCTTGATATACAATCTCATATGTAATACCTAGAAATTAAAATTTCATAAAAAAAAAGTAAAAAGTTAAAACTTGAAAAAAAAATTAAATAAAATAATTCAAACAAAGCAAATTTGCAATTTATATAGTTCTAATTAATACATATTTATGTTAGTATTCGAATTCACAAGATGGTTCATCACTCATGCAACATGTCCCAAGTAGTACAGAGCTTATAAATTATTCTTTAAAGCATTGTCTCATAATTTAATGAGCTTTTAACTATAATTATGCTCGTTATAACATATCTAAACAAAACATAGATCTTTACGATTTTCAAATAGAATTCTTTAAACTTCTCTACAGTGTCGAGATTTTTACAAAGATTGTTCTCCATGTCGGAATGTAATTCTCCAAATTAATTTGTATTTTAAGGAGCAAAAGTCTAGGTTGAATTCCAGTTATTCTAGCCAATGAATCTTTAGAAGGCACTAGAACAAAGCTAGTTGGCTTCCATCAGAAAAGAAATTTGGGTTTTGAAACTCCAGCCTTAAGGATATTCAGTAATGTCAGAAGTACCCACACCAACGCGAACTCGACCAAGAATAAAACAAAGTGTCTCCCTTCTTACAAGAAATACATGCTATGGCATTGGAACTCTTAACCTTACAAGATCTACTTGACAGATCCAGGACATACTCAGACCAGAACTAAATCTTTTTTTTTTAATAACCAAAAGTAGATCCATTATTTGAAAACTACATTCGTCAAATCATAACTCAAGTAAAAGACAGAACACAGAAGTTGAATCTTCCTTAACACATGCATGAAACAAAGCTAAAAGCAATAACTCCTCCAGAATTAGGACATCTAAAAGAGAGGTTTCTGTTAAGGCACCCCCACCGGCAAATGACTACCTGGGAGGCCCCACAACAATGGCTTCAGGAAAGAAGCTTTAACTTTGTAAGTTCTAACAAAATTCAAATCTTGCAATGCTGCTATTAAAAAGAATGCAACATTCCTGCTAGAATGCTCCTAGATTGTTATTCGTTTAAGAGAAACGTCTACACTAGTTTCCCACATTTCACAAGATATACTCAATAGGAAAAGGCTAGTAAACAAATGACAAATTATAATTTTTTTATGCAACAGAAGAAAAGGGGGAAAAGGAGCTATAAAATGAAGAAATCAGACAACTGCACTCCAGAAGTAGATACTAATAGTACCAGCAAATGCCTTCCAGGTAAATGTCTACACTCTAATGTCCTAGAAACAAAAAATTATAGACATTTGCACATACCAGCAAGGGTGGAAAATTGGAATTCCCCTTCCAAAGTTTTGGTCCATTAAGATATAGAATTAAAACAAAGAAGTCCATTACGGCAAGAGTGATCGTTGCAAAAATTTGACACTCTAAATAAGTCTAAAGAATTCCTTAAATGCTTTGAAAATATATATTTCTTTAGACGTGGAAAAAAAACAAAATTATATACTTAAACTCATTTGTTCATGAAATATACATGTTTCTAGCAGATTTATAAGCTTTAACAGCAGTTTACACCAGATGAATGAGTAATACGCTACTTTGCTTTTTTTTTTTTTTTTTGAAAGGATGAGAACAAGAAGAGCCAAGGAGGTTTCCTTGGCTCTTCTTGTCCCCCTTCTGCTGTTTTGTATGCAAAGAAAATGGGGAGTCCATAGATTATGTGTTCGGTCAGTGCTCTTTCACCTCCTTGGTTTGGGAAAGGTGGAAAAGACACTTCCCTTTTGCCCCGAGTCTAGTGATGTAGGAATCTCAGCATTGTGTTTGTCCTTATTGGGAGGAGGCCGATAGCAAGTAGAGGGCTCATTGGATGGTGAATTGTTTAGCGGTAGTATGGTATTTGTGAAAAGAGAGGAACGCTCGGATATTTCAAGACAAATTCAGGATCCCTATTGAAATTTGAGAAGAATCCCAGTCTCTTGCTTCCTTTTGGATCAGTAATGGTCTTCTTTCGTTGGGTTATTCTATGACAGATTGGTTGAGAGGGTGAAGTAACATTCTATATGTAAGTGGGGCATTGTAATTGTGTTGTCTTCTTAGCTGGGGCTTTCCCTATTTGTAATTTTTTTTTCCCTCATATGAAATAAAATCTTCTGTTTCTTTTTAAATAAAGAGTGAAATACGCTACGTCATGACATTTTATCTTATCAGGGCGTTATAGATTAACTAAACATTGTTTATAATCTACACATTCATTTTGCTTCTTCCATTATGTTTCTTCAAACTGTACTTCAATTTGACTTTTTTAAGAGAAATTAGAAATAATGATATAAATATCAAGTAAAAGCCACCCGTTAGGATGAGATATCCTCACAAGGGGAAGGATTCTTTAAAAAGATTGTAATATACTATTGCAATTACATAACCATTGCCCAAAACTACAGTCCCTCGAAATTTGACTTCTTACTTTTAGGAGTATCTTCTAACAAAAGTTGAAGTTAGCATTGATTTTTTCTTGATTAACTTTCTTACTTCTTCCATTATGATTCTTTAGTTTCTATTCATTAAATATGAAATTGTACTTCAATTTGACTACTTATTTTTAGGAGCATCTTCTACCAAAGGTTGAAGTTGGCATTGGTTTTTTTTCTTGATTAACTTTTGTTTCAAGAAAGTGTGAAATATCGAGGTTTTTTTGAAGCCCTACAGGTGCTCCTGATCTTTTATCTAAGTAGATGGAATTTTCGTAATTACAATTATCATTCATTATAATTTGATGCAAAATCAATAATTAGATTAAAATTCAGAGAACAGTGTCGAATTTTCATTCTACACATGCAAGCACTGTGAGTCATGTGAGCCAGGGCAAATTGGTCAGTACTAAAAACATGATCCCACGTATACGTATAATCCCTTCAAGTTCCCACCAACACCATCTATTAGAAAGAAAAAAGAAAGCAATTCCTTCTGACCAATTTTAAGAACGTGTGATTTTAAATGAGCTCCAATGAGACTTGATGACAATATTTTTAATGCTATGTACAATGAAAACCAGGTGGTTGCAGAAGGGAAAATGCATGGCTATTTGAATCAAAAAAATCTTATGACTCATAACTCAATTTAAGTAAATAAGCATACATATCATTTAAATAGAATGCTAGAATCACCATATTTGGGGAGTCTACGGTGAGTTATGAACGAAAACAAGTATTGACATGGGCAACAAATCTTGAATCCTTACAGCAAGCTAAATGATCAACCAAAAAAAAAAACACAAAAAAATGGAAAGGCAAAATATACTTTGCAAACTACAAGCCAATAAATTTATCAAATGCAAAGCCTAAACATCTAATTTTGATTAAGCTATCCTTATCAATAATTAGTAGTACAGCCCAAGAAATTTATATGAAAGAGTTTGATATCTTTAAAATTGGATATCTCTAAACACAATCTTCAAAACAAGGGAACTCAACTAAGTTCAATTTGACATTTGACTGGTATGTATTGCATATATTTGTGTGATATGAGTATGAATATGCACATATGTATGTGAGCGTGTGTGACCCATGACAATATGGTCATGGGGCAGCAACTCTTTTACCATACATTTCATACATAATACATTTGTGCACGTGTACATGTAAATATAAATGTGTACATATCTGTGGATGTATATACCTGTATGTACATATGCAGAGAACATATATCTGTATGTATATATGTACAGATCTGTGAGTATATATGTAATATATTGTGAGTGAGATATGTATGTGTAAATCAGCACGCATGTCCACACATACATAAGTACATACGTACATACATGTATGTGTATAGATGCATACATACATATATACGTTAATATAAATATGTGTGTTTGTGTATATATAACTGAATGTGTAGCCCAATAGAAACACACACAAGGACAAGTAAAATTGAGAAAATACACTACGATTATTAGAGAGAGGGAGAGAGAAAGAGAAAGAGAAAGAAAGAATGCTTAGTGAGAAATATTGGAGAATGGAGAAATAATAATACCTTAAATCCTGAAGTGCTGGGGCTTTCCAGAAAGCCATCGTCAGATGCCAAGCTTTGCTTTGTTCCTTCAGAATCACTATTTCTGACAGCATCACCACTTAGTTTCACATCTGCTGTGATACAAACTGTCTTCTCAAAAAAGTCAAGTGGAAACTCTGGATTTGAACCAGCATAAGCTTTGTTAGTCAGAATGTCAGATCCCAATTTCTTTGCTCGATCCATAGCCACACTTGCCGCAGTATCAGTCCCCACGGGAACATGTGAATATATCTGAAGACTTCCATCATCATGTAAAACGAGGAAGTGGATTTTATCTTTGGAAACAGGTCTGTATGCAGTTATCCCAACTAAAGGCAAAGCCGAACCTGCAGTATGTCGCATGTTCTGTGAAAGCAATTCATGTGAACCCACTGATAAAATCAGCACAGCATTGGATTTTGCACTTGAACAACAAACAAATAGCCCACTACCAGCCAGCAGCTCTTTCCAGTGGTGCAGGCCAGCAGGCCTAAGCCTACCATCTTGCTCATTCTCATAGACCACAGATATCTCGATGAGGGATGTCACAGTGGAATCTAACCTTCCAATAAGAGTAGTTCCATCTTGGTATGATACGAAAAGTAATCTGTAAGCTGATGAAAAATACAAGGATGAGCCCTTTGATTGTTCATCTTTCTCCTGAACGTGAATAACTTCTGTCAACATTTTGGCCCCAACATCACCTTCCATTGACAATTCCAGTCTGAATAAGCGCCCAAGATCCGATAGAACAAGCAGAAATAACTTCCCTTGAGGAGCCAAAACAAGGGTAGCATCAACAATAAAATCATTAGGCAATGTGAAGTAATGCAATGGACTAATATTATCTTGTGACAAGTCATATATCTTGACAAAATTATTTGTAACCACCATTAGTTGAACCTGAGAACCAGGAACCCAGTCTATTCGTCGAATGTAGGCACCTTGTAAAGCAAGTTCAATGGCCAGATGATCAGTCACTTCACCACGATGATTCACAGTCAGAACCTGACATTCCTCATAGCCTGCTACAGCAAGATAATTTTCTACCACTGGATTAAATAAAATATGTACTATTTCAAAGCGAACAGCATTCTTAGAAAGAGGCTTCACATTAGCCTTATCTGCTGTAACTGGAGCCACTGTGGCTTGTCCAATGAGCTGTCCCACATCAAAAATTGATACCTTTTCACCCTCTCCAGCAGCAAGTTTTCCTCGAATACTCACACTGAGCAATGATTTTACAACTGAGCCACTGGCCAGAAGAGACTTAAGCTCCCTGGAGTTTGAGTAATCTGATTTTATCTTAAGGTCCAATGATCCGCTTTTATATGCTTTCTTTAACTGCAGAAGATCAACAGTGAGAAGTGCCTTGTCTTCACCCAATACTACTTTCTTATCTTTTGAAAGGTTAAAATCTCTCCTACTAATCACAGCAGGCAACAATTTATTGCATAGTTCTAGTACTCGACTCTCTATATCAAGATCAGCGAATACAACAAGAACTCCTTCTTTCACTTCTCTTGGAATAGACAACTTGAAGTTCTCTCCGTCCACATAAACATCCTCATCAAGGTCAGAATCACTATCAGGTAGCTGACCTGGATCCTCTGAAAATGGTAGAAATGTTTGTAAATTACCAGAACCACGAACTGGTGCACTGGGGTTTCCAGTGTATTCCCGAGGTTTCAGGCATTGACAACTGCTTCCTCTAACACTACCAGCCCCACAGTCGCAGAAAAAGCGACTCAAGCGAGAATAGACCACACGATGACCACGATGACAAACTTTTGCACACACAGAGCAGCAGCCTTTCGAGACAGTTAGGTCACAAGTATAACAAAAATACCAGTGCTGCTCCATAAAATTACTACCACTTGATGTAAATGTGCACACTTTAGATGCAAGTGCCCTTTCACTGTTACCATCCTCTTCATCATCTTTGTCTATGCTAGCCAACTCTCCGTCAGATGTACCATCATCTTCATCATCATCTACGGAAGTTGCATCACATTCAATTGACGTAGAACCCTTTTCTCGATTAGCAGAAAGAATTAACGACTCTGCACTTTTCCTTGATCCTACTGCTCTAGAAACAACAGGTCCCACCCCAAGACTACTGCCAGGAAACTGCTTCTTCGAGAATTTATCAGGGATATTCTTACTGGCTCCACATTCACTCAGTACAGATGCAAGAAATTCAAACAGAAACTTAAGCCCTTGAAGCATATTCTCATCACCAGCCAGTTTCTCCATAAGCATCACACTCCTATTCAGAAGCAGCTTCATTGAAGTTTCCCCATTTGAAAATTGCACTATAAAGTGGAAATAAGCTTTGGATGTATGAATATCGTACAATGTAAATGCACTATCAAGTGACATTAACATGGCCTCAACCAAATGATTGTAGAGTTTGCTTGATTCTAGCTCACAATGGGGGGACATCACACGTAGAATAAAATTCATAGTAGACTCTCTGAGTGAAGAACTACTACCTTTCATTGTCATGGTCCCACTTGAAGCTTCTGTTGTGGATCCTAAGAGCCTTATTTCCAACCACTTAGACAGGCAAACTACATTCATTCCAAGGAATCTCTTTTGGATATCCTGTTTGAGACCAGGGCACAGGTCTCCTGATAAAAGTTCAACAAAGAAATTAAGAACCTTTATGTTCACTGACTCAGCGTAACATTCATCTAATGCATCAATGAGAACCAACAAATTACCATGCAGGTTACCATAAAGCTTCTTGAGTTCATCAGGCATGTCATTGCAACCACCAAGATAAAATTTGAAAATTTCAACTCTTAGAGGGTCTCTCATGAGAGCTTCCATGGCATCAACAGCCCTTGTAATTAAAAGCTCATGAGTGTTATTCACAGGTTTTCCTCTGGAATTGATATCACTTAGAAAACTTTCCATGTGCTTCAAAACAAACAGATAACTATAGTCCAAACCCTTATTATCTTTACTCAAACTATCATAAATAGCTTCACATCTGCCATGAATGCACTCAAAGAGTCTGTCAGACTTGATAGACATCAATGAATCAAGAAGCTGACTTACTAATTCAGTCTCTGAGTAAATAAATCCTCTGACACCATTGATTTTGACTAATGCATCCATGACATAAACAATTAACCTTACAATGAGAACACATGAAAGAAGAATTCCACTTGGGGTACTAGGTTGTGATGGAAAACCATGCAATAAACAACTTAGAAGGATCTGGTCCACTTGTCCTGATACTCTTCTGGTGACAATTCCGTCCAGTTTTGACAAGAGGCTGTAAATGGACTCAAGTTCAGATGAAATAATACCATTATTCTCAAGAAGCTCATTTTGTGCATGTTTGTCAAATTCTGTGTGCTTGAGAAGCAGCAACGGCAAAAACTTATTTGCACAGTTTCTCCCATGATCAAGGGTGTAAAGAAATGCTTCTTGACAGGTATGCAAATATCTCTCTAACAAAGAAATGAGCATCTTAAAGAGCCAATTGGCCCCATTATCCTTCAATAATGTTCCAACCATTTTTTCAGCAAAAGCCACAAAGTCATTGTCTCTTGAAGATTTGCCAGTCCAGAGCAACTCAACTTCAGGAATAGCATAATTCACAGAGTGTCTCCACAAACCAGTATGAAGCACGGAAAGCAAAAGAGAAATCCATGCCCCAGTCCTGAAGAAATCCCAGCCAAATTCCACAATGTCCGAAGATAACTGCAAAGTATGTAAATGTTTGACCATACCAAAAATGATCTCAAGAAAGTGTGCATCTTCAGTAACAAGAGCAGAGTTTCTTAACAATAGATGGCTAAAGTAAAAAAAGCACTCCATGTTTAAGGCATCCAGCGTTTGCAAGTGGCTCAAGTAAGAAGGCATATGTGAGGATGTAGCATTCACGGTAGGAAGATCCCAGCAAAGCGCAAAGGTGTACCTTTCAATAATGAGGTCTCCTACTTCTTGGGCATTTTTACCTCTCCAAGAGCCCAAAATCCTTGAAAAAGAGGCATACACATCTTCCAGTTTCAAACATAACAGCTGTAAGGCTGGATCATCTCCACATATTGAACAAGCGGGAAAAGTAGTAGAATCAATCAGATGATGAAGCAAACTGCTGATGGAAGGATCATCCTTGATCCACTCACCCATCACATTTTCTATTACAGTCGATGGCCACGACAAGAGACGATCATTTGCATAACTAGGCAAGTATGATCCAGTAAATGGGGATTCCCTCATCTTGGACCTTAGATCCTCAAGCAACCACGATGGGCAAGTAGAAGGGTAAAATATCATATGCCGCAATACCAGAATCAGCCTTGAAATTAGCAAAGCCCAGCATGACAGTTGTCTGCTGCTCCCCAAAGGAGCATCACAGGTGCTGAGGTAAGAAAATACAAGGTTTGCTAAAGTTGCCTTTTCAGCCCCAGAAGAAAGATGAAAAGCCATAAGAAGAATTTTAATATGAAAGATACATGGAAGAGTTCCCAATAGTTCCTTGATGCTGGTACTTCTCAATCTTACTTGCTCTATCTTCTCAATGATGAAATTCACATATTTGTTGAAAATCTTTGTTCTCAGCCAGCTACCAGCCACACCAACCTTGCAAATAAGAGCATAAGCCAACAGTGGAAGTGTGTGATCATTGCAGACAAACCTGCCATCCTCAATATTCAGGATTTGATCAATAATGTGTTCTTCAAGTGAATCAGAGAAAGTGCCTTGCATGAGAAGGCTGTGCAACAGTTCAAAACAAACCTCACTACTATGTCCAAGCTTTCTCTGTGAGGACAATGCAAAACCCTCAGATTTTCTTTCTTCAGCTGAGCAGGCTTCATAATTTAGTATGTGGAGAATAGAATTGATATCATTCTTACTAAGCTTTCTGCAGGCATCTTCATAGACACAAGTGTGCCATTCTGGTGAAAAGACACAAGACTTCAGAAAGATTAAGAGATCTGTAGCTGCTTGCAAGGGCAAGTGGCCATAGCTTGGAGTAAAAGTAACTGCAACAGAAGGTTGATCGAGTCCATCAGTAGATCCAGCAGTGCGGCCAGCTTCACAGAAAAGATCACCAAATAGTGCTTCATCTTCATGACTAGCTGCCATATCCGATTCCGAGGCACCAACAGTTTTTGCACAAATTGAATGGGATCTCTCAAGAACTGGCTTTAATTTCATCCCTTCTGAATAAAGGAAAAAGGCAAGATGCACAAGGTTATCCACCCATTGACTTTTCACAGGAAAAATGATTTTCATAAGCTCATCTGATGTATATTCCTTAAGCAAAAAAACATTCTCAGACCGAACATTACAAGAAGGACCACTAAACGTGGAACCAGAACTACAACCAAAACAATCAATGTAAAACTTCTCCTGCCAAGCAAGATGCTGAGGTCTGCACTTCCTAACGTGCTCTATAAGCTTTAATATGCAACTAACACTGCGAGGAAAGTAAATCAATGGGGGCCTTAGCTCTGCCATTGATCTGTTGTACCTCCATATATCCTCATCCAAGATGCCAATCATTGAAGCAACAATACATGTCTGAACATTCCGCAAGATGATTCCATCAAAGAAAATAACTTGAATGAAGTGAAGAAACTCTTCCAGAAGCAATGGTACAAGGTTCTCAGAGCTACTGTCAGCAGCCTCAGAAAGATAGTTTGAAAAATCAAAATTAAGCCTGAATAAGCTAGGTAATTCTTCAGCACAGCTAGCAATTGCTTCTATCAACTCCATCTCGTAAGCTACATAAGAGATCCCCCTTGCAAGATTTCCTAGTAATTTT
The DNA here is from genome assembly GCA_030144865.1 of Tinospora cordifolia. NCBI lineage: Eukaryota > Viridiplantae > Streptophyta > Magnoliopsida > Ranunculales > Menispermaceae > Tinospora > Tinospora cordifolia. Next base: position 6,556 of record JAJIYU010000159.1, on the reverse strand, counting down.
AAAATCCTTAAACTTAAAGATAATGCCATGTAGATATTTCCAGTGTCTGCATGATCATCAAGTGATTTTGAAAAATTAAATAAAACTTTACAATGTATAACAAGGCGAGGTATACATTTTATGTGAGCAACTGCCCAATGCTTAGACAAAGATATCACATTATTCAAATCCTGCTGATAAAGATTTTCATTAGAAATTGTGGCCTCGGTATCAGATTGAAGGGATTCAGAGGCCAACGACATCAAAATTCGTTCCACCGGCTTCTCCTCACTTGCACAATTGCTCCCTTCTTCAAAAGAAGCGTGAAACTCTAAGTCAGATAAATATTCAAAACTGAAAGTAAAAAATAAAAAGCTAACATAAGTACCGAGTGTACACAACACCTTGCAGGTTGCACTTATTGTGGTCATTCAATTCCATGCCGGCAAGTTTTGTTGGAAGAATTGGCAACAACTCTGCAAGAGTATCGAGGGAATACGACTTCAATGTCGCAGATTCTTTGTCTCTTCCATCAACCAGCACTGTTTCAAGCAGTTCCATTGCATAACTCTGTTAAGTGAATCAAATATGTTAGCAAGTCGGAATGGTTTTGAAGAACTTCACAGCAAGCAATTGGGATTCGCTGAAATATATCATGTGGTTAAGATAAATACAAGTAAGATAGTCGAGTTTGACAGGAAAGGATGCATAGAAAAATAACTTCTACCTCAGAAAGCTAAAAGGGAAAGGGAAAAATAAATAAAACTAAACTAAACTGGAAAAAGAGAAGATTGTATACAAGACCCAAAGAAATAGAAACAATTTTTGCAATTCCCTTAACCTTGTCTCCTGGCATTTATTTTCAACATATGTAACATAGAATTTAAAACTAAATTAGTAAGGTGTACGCAAATATTTTGCCATTTGCAATTGAATTACTGGTTATGTGGAAAACAGAAACAACCAAAATTGAAATAATTCAGCATGAAACAAAATATTCTAAGAAAATTCGAGTTAATTTATAGAAAATAATAAAAGATATTTACATATAAATTGAAGAAGACTAAAAAGGATGTACAATTCTTGACATTAAAAAAATGAAATAATCTATTAATTCTTTCTCTTTTTTCTCTATCTCACTTATTTTAGATATATTTTAACCTTATTTTGGACATTGTACAATAATATGAACAATCTTATTTTGTTTAAGAGATAAATTAATATTTAAAAATGTTTTTTTTGCTTGAAAATTTTTTTAAAAAATTAAAATTCTGAAATCAATATTCAAATATCCACCAACTTCAAAGCAAATATGTTTTTGGAGAACTTAATTGACTTAACGTAACTCAAATTCCTCCACTGGCTAATAGTTAAGCAATTTCTCAAATCTTTAATTAATTAATATTTCTTAATTTACAAAATATGTTTTATTTGCTATAGAAGTGAGACATAAAAAATTCATACAAAGTCACACAAACAAATCAATCCCCGAACAAAATAGTGCAATGAAAGATAAAAGCACAAGTAGTATAGACGTAAAATGGCAACTCATTCACTTAAAACAGAAAACACCTATGTTGTGTATAATCAAATATGTTTACAAATTGTCAATTCAACCCTTAGCTAAAGGAGGGTACCATCATGCAGCTTTTATAGCCATACTAACTTTGCCTAACTACAGGAAGGGATAAGGCACAAGTTTGACTCAACCTTTGATCAAGCAATAAGGACAAACTGATTTCATGTAATCAATCCCATATAGTTGAGAGAAGGCCCCATAGAGTTGAGTTTAATTAAGATAATCTCCTTCAAAAGAGCATCCACTCTTCATTTTAAAAAATTGTCAGATAATTAATAAAATCTTAAATCTTATCTATATGTTAAAATAGTTTTCAACTTCCAATTTTAAAAAAAAAATATAAAAGCATTTTATTGATATTTATAAAAGACTACAACAACAAGAAGGTGATCAAAACCAAGGCCATCCCCAGCTCGCCCAAAAACAACCCCCAACACCAATTACAAAATATTTTCTTACCCCTATAGCAACTCCGAAATGGAGTAACCCAAAGAAAGGAAGCTATAGCTAACCCAAAAGGAAGCAAGTGCCAAATATTCTTCCTAAATCTGACATGAAGAGAGTTCTTTTCCCTAAAAAATCCAAGCATGTCACTCCTTCCACAAACACTAAAGCACAGTCAGACTAACCACCACCCAATTAGCCTGACTCTTCGAACACACCTCCTCCCAAAAAGGGCACAATTGAAGGGAATATCCAACTCGCTCATCTCTGAAGATAGACGAAATTGACTCCTCCACCTAGCCCAAACAAAACTGGAGAACGAACACCATAAAAATAGATGATCAACTGATTCACCATTTAGCTTACAAAGAAAACAATAAGAAGGGGAGAGATAGTGCCCTGGATGGCGCTTTTGAACCATTTCCCCTCTATTAACTTTCTCATGAGCCACCTCCCACACCAAAACCTTGACTTTAGAGGGGACGAGAACCTTCCATATCCCTTGACACAGATAATTCAGAATGACCCTGCTAGATTCAGACAAGAACGAGAAGAATGATTTAGAAGAGAAGTCCCTAGAGGTTTCTCTAAAGCACACCATACGGTCCTTTCTATCCTGCAGCATACACTCCCTCAATAACTCTAGGAGGGCAACCTCCTCCTCTTCACATCGCCCTATCCTAAAAGGCCTCAAATGAAAATCCCACTGAATAATACATGACCCAGCAATCTGTCTTCTAAAGAAGGAAATTGGACGATGGTGATCCTTAGATTGCCTATACAGCCTAGGGAATAAGTCAGCAAAAGTTTTATTTCCCTACCAAACATCCTTACAAAATCGAATATGGTCTCCTTGTCCTATACTCAACCGAATGCCTAGCAAATAGCAATGGTATAAAGAATACATGAACTTCCATGGGCTTCTAAAGGTTGAACTCCTATTGATTCCTGCGTCCCTTCCATTGATGTCCCTACTCCCCCTACTATAAATGTTTTTAATCACTCCAGCCAACAACTAATCTTGTTGCTCTCTAAGAAATCTCCAAAGTCATTTTCCGGCAAGGTCCTTGTTCCTATTTACAATGATGCCAATCCCTAGGTTTTCAACTTCCAATTTATTTGCCAACATAAATAAATAAGAGAGAGAGAGAGGGAGAATAATTTGCTACAGATATAATATGCATTAGCCACTTTTTGAATTGTAATATCCCAAAATCTTGACCCAAATTAATCATGGGACTACCTTAGTTAATCACGGAATTAACCACGATTAACAATGACCCATCACAGTTGGAAACAGGTCAAGTTAATCATAGTGACACGCAAAAAGAGGATACTTGAAAAATTATGTCGAGCTCAAAACGATCAAATATATTAACGAGCTCTATGTCAAAATCCTCATGACAGTAAGGAGCACCAAAAAAAAGGCACAATGTAGCACATTGCATCATTATGGCAGCGCACTACACTATCCAAGAAAATGCATAACACATTATGGAAAAGTGACCATATTTACACAAGTTCTCCCATCAATCCAAGGACACGTAGGATGTCACCTACACATCTAAGCGTAGAGGACAGTAAGCACTATTCAACCATGTTAAGACCAAGCCATAAACTTCACCTAATTGCTTGTAATTAGGTGGATGTTGTAAATTAATGATGAACGAGAGGAGAATGTGGGTCACTTAGGCAAATTTCAAAGAGAGAAAAGAAAAGGAGAGTGTGAGAATGTGGAAGCTTGGAAAATGCTTTGTGAGCGCAAAAAATCAACCACTATGAGTATTCCTAAACAATTTCAATTCCATTTACATATGTGAAAAAATTCACACTTGAATGAACACCAAAACTATGACCGACCACCATGGTTTTTCCACCTACTTTGGGTGATATTTGTGTAAACCATAGACCAAACCACATGTGACTTTGAATACATGTGGATTGTGGCCTTTCCCGTGTGTAACAACGCAAGAATGGCATAAAACAGTCCCTCCAATTGCTAGAAACAAATGGCCAAAGAAAGATGGTCAATGGTGGAGTACAATCTTTGTAAGAGCATTTCAAGAGAAGAAAATGCATCATTTTGACCTTGAATCCCTAGAGATAACAGGCCTAAACCACCATGGCATTGTAGAGCACTAAAAAACGAACAAAACGAACCATAGAACACGCAAAACTGACATGCATAAAACTCGAGCTGAGACCAAAAAGGTACACGTACACTTTGATTGAGTTCTGGAGGATCCAATGGTGAATTCCAAAGAGTAAAAATGACCCAAAAACATACCATGAAACATGAGTTGAAGATGATGACTTAGCATAACAAATACACGCTAAAAGTCAATGTTTATGTGTATGTCAGTGATACCAAAATCGCACCGGTGGAGATTTAATATTCAACAAGCACTTGTTCATGTCAGAGAAACACTAAGTTAGGGATGAGCATACTTCTAACTCCCTTATCACTTGAACATACATATACAATAATTATGATAGAATGCCAAAGTGGTACTATCATGTACATTATTTCACCCAATGCACATCATGTTTATGCAAGGGACAATGTACTTGTTTTTTATCATGATAATGCTCATGAACTATGATATACATAATGCACATCTTCTAAGAAGTATCTATGATCCATGATAAAATGCATGAATAATGTATATTATGTCTTGGGTTCAACTGTAGTTTACACGATAAACATGATATCATGACTAGTTATGACATTTAGAAATACAACCACGAAATGAAACATAGATATGTGTACTTAAAATAGGTAAAGTGCTTGAGAATGTCTTGATGAGAATACAAACATGAAAATATATAGCTTATCAATGCATCAATTTTCTTGTGTATGATGTTGACCACACTTAATCTCACACGATTAGAATAAAAATCCACATTTTGGGATGGTCAACCATTAGGTGTCATTGGTAGTTCACAATTGTTTTATGGCCAATGTGTCTAACACTGAAAAAACCTCTCCTATTTGATCTTGAGCCGATGGTTGAGACATGTTTTTAAAAAAAATCACAGTTAGCCATTAGGTACTATTGGTCACAGTGATCAGTGGACTACCTTAAGGTTTGTCTATCCTACTCAGTAAGAAACTACAAATAAATGGTTGGTTGAAGCATCTAATGTATTGTAGTGTGTGCATAATTGTTGTGGATGTATGTTTAACTAATTGGGTGGTAGAACTAAGTGATTCACTGGGCTTGTAAAGCTCATTCCTTTATATTTTGTTCAGATGTAGGTACCCAATAACCACGTTAGGATTCTAATTGATCTCTATTTTATTTTCTTCCTTTTATCTTCATGAATGTTATGTGTATTCTAGACATGTCTTATTTTGATGATGAACATTGTACACCTTAATCAAAAGGCCAAGAACACTTGTTTAATTGGGCCCATGATTTTCACACATATTCCATTTGATTTTAGAAATATATGACTTTAATATTGTTGGATCATGAATAAGTTTAGACAAATTTGTTATTTGTGCTTGTTTTCACCGTGAAAAAGTAATTCTTTGATAACTTTGAAGATATTTTAAGTTCAGAAGTAGAAAATGGTTAAGACAATAACATCTCCCCCTCTGAGATGCCTGACATCCCGCAAAACGTTTAACTTGGTGATATTTTAAAAATTCATAAATCCGTTGCACAAAATTGTTTTCAAAATTAATAGGAGTATTTCCTAAAACAGACGGTTTTAACTTAATAAACCAGTTTTGACTTAATCTCTCCTATCGGATTATCCAATGACATGGTTGACCGTTTGCTTTTGTCACATGACTCTAGTGGTAGGTTGTTATCATCTTTCAAATGTTTAACTCATTATTTCCAAATTCTTCATGGGTGAGTACATCCCTGAATTTAGTTAATACTGAATCAGAAGCAAATTGTGGAAATATAAAAATGGAATTTGCATATGAAGCATGTTCTTTCATCCTTTTTAAGATGCACATGACTTTATGTTGAACCGCAAAACCATGTCTACATGTTATGGACAATGCACCATGACTTTAAAGTTTCCCAATTTGGATGGATAAACAGATGTCTAACAGCACAACTGATGTTGAGCCATAAAACCAACTACCAAGTATGTGAATAGATAATGTACCAAAGCTTTAAATCGGGTGCATAAACAATTTTTTGTTAAATGTAAATATTTAAAGAAACAATAAGTCTAACCATCTCCTAACACTTTATACCATTACCAGACTATTCAACTTTCACTACAATGATGCACGCAGAGTTCCCTACGACCAAGCAATCACTCTCTTGAGCATCAACAGTACTGCCAAGATGCCAGAAAAAATGCAACATCTAAACTACATCTCTTGATTCTTCTTGTCTGAGTCCTCGCATGCATGCAAGTGCTATTAGAAGTTTACAACTGAGTTACAGTTCAATTTATCCGTAATGAATATAAAAACGAAAAGATTTATATAATAAAGCTGGATATCATACGCTAAGCGGCATTCCAACAAGGACCGAGCGAATAAAATCATCACAAAGAGAGAGAGAGAGAGAGAGAGAGAGAGAG